>QVTG01000002.1:141990-181704 GCA_013305925.1 Geotrichum reessii | reverse complement strand
ATAATAAAATAATAATAATAATAATAATAATAATAATAATAATAATATAATAATAATGATAATAATAATAATAATAAAAAGTTGTAAAGGGTTGGACTGATACTTGACGCCATGATAAATTGTTTAGAGAAAATAATAAATAAAATCTAAGTTTTGGAATAATATTATAAAGACTGTCTTCAATAGTGCTAATGCTTCAGGAAGTCTTTTTTTTTTTTTTAAACTACTAGATCATGACGGTCTCACACACAATTTGCGCGTACCTATAACTTATGGTAGTAATACTAATGATGAACAAACCTCCGCTTGTAAGGATCGCAAAAAAAAGTCTCATTTTTTTGTCTTTTTCATAAGCCGACGTTCCTCCTTCTCGCGCTTGCGCAATGTGCGCTTTTCCGCTTTGCGCTCTTTTTTAGTTTTGCGGATCTTGACGCGAACATTGAGGCGGCCAACGCTATTCCAAATGGTGTCGTCAATTTTTTGTGGTAGCTTACGGCCGTAAAGACACTGATCAACTAACCACATGCCCACGAGAAAACCCTCACGGTCAAGGCAACCGTCACCACAGCGGTCGACCAAATCCCAAATTTGTCTTAGAGTGTCGTCACTTAGTCTACTACGCTGCCAGAGCGAGCGAACTACAATTCCATGTATGCTTTGAGTGCGGTCATCCTCATGTACTGTTGACGGTTGTATCTGCTGATTTGGCTGCTGTGCGGCATTATAGAAAGCAATTTCCGCAGGCTTTTCTTGCAACGGTTCCACCACTTCATCATGATCGCTGTCATTGTAATCACTATCTTCATCACTGTCACTATCGCTATCCGCATCATCCTCGTCTTCTGGCCACAAAAACGGTACATGGATACCACGGTTCGTTGCCCACAGCCCCTCGTACCTCTTGCGTTCGTTTTCTGTCAGTTTGACTGCATCTACATGATGCTTCCATGGCTTGTCCTCGTTAAACGACTTTTTACGCTGCTTACGCATGGTTGTCTTAATCTGCATTACAGCCTCATCAGCGCTTTCATCTATGTAGGAAGGAGTATTGTTGTTTTGTGAGTCCGTAATTTTAAATTTTTTCTTCACACGGTCAAAAAACCCACGATGTTGTTGTGATGGTATCTGCTGACGATAAGTATCGGACTTTTCTCGAGCAATTAGTGCAGCCGTAAGTGGCACATTGTTAGCCGTAGTGATCGACGTACCTGAACTTACTGTAGCAGGTCGCGGCGTGGTGAAATCAAAAGATGTCCGCGGGGCCGGCTCAGCAGATTTGTGAATTAACTCAAAGGGCTTTTTCTTGTCGCGCAGCGAAGTTCTTGCAAACATTAAGACATTGTGTGGTGCCTGATTAGGTTGTTGTTGAGGAGGAGGTGGTGTGGTAACTGACAAGCTTGCTTTTTTGTGTGTAAATTTTCGAGTACCTGTTGACAGCGGCCGGTCGCTTGCTACAGTCGGTGGTGTCGGGTTGTGCTGATTTTGAGCATGTCTTAGTGAACCAGCACTAAGGGGCCGCTGACTGGGCACCTTGGGTAATGTTAATGACGTAGTACTGTGCGTAGAGGAGGCGGTGTTTGATCGCTTTGGAGAGTTGCTGTTGTTTCTCACTGATGTACCCGCTCCTGCTAATTTAATAGGCATGTCGCTTGCCGATCGTTGGTGATGATGCACCAACAGTGGAATATCATTGAGGGAAGTGCGCTTTGGAATGGGCGAAAGAACTTTTGTAGGGTCTGACCGAATGGGGCTCTGTTGACGCTTAACAAGCTGTTTTTTAGTCGATTCATGGGCAACTGGGAGCTTAGGTGGCAGCTCTAATGATATTTGCGAGCTTGATGAAACGCCAGTATGAGATTGTCCAAGTGAAGGACGTGGGCTGGTTGATGTGGGCTTAGAATTAGGTTTCATGGATAATGCAGGGTCTGATTTTGATGACGTGGACGTCGAATTAATTTTTGACTCGGGTAGAACAGACTTTGATTCGGTCTTCTTCGGCCGCAAGTCCGGTGTAATAGACTTTAGTTCATTAGCAGCACTAACAGAACGGGACCCGCTAGATTTTGCACTACTGACCGAGCGTTCGGTAGACTTTGTTGTAGTAGTCTTTTGTTCCGTTATACTTTTTGGTTTAGGCGATTCAGTTTTTAGTACCGAATTGAGTTTTGCTTTTTGCTCATTATTAACAAAAGTCGGGGTTTTAGTCTTAAGAAGTGGTTTTTCAGACGCTGGCTTTGGTTTGTGTTTTATCTCAGGAGCTGATGGCTTTACCTTAATGGAATCAGAGATACTAGATTTTGTTTTAATGTTATCAGGCGTGGTAACCTTGGACTTGATAGTATCGGGCGTATTAATCTTAGACTTTATGTTATCAGATGTGTTGAATTTAGGTTTGATATTATCGGGAATCTTAGATTTTGGTTTGCTCTCAGGCGTCATTACATTTGAACCAGAAGTTGATTTTGCAACTATCGTAGTTACGGAATGCGTTGATTTAATTGACGCGTGTTTGGTCAATTTTTTTGGAATTTCTCCCAGGTTTGACTTGCCGGTGTGTACACCCGACTCGCCGGTATGTTGTTGTGGTAATTCAGGTGACCCCTCGGACTTCTTGACTACGATTTTTTTCTTCTGCTTAGCCGAGACTGTCGCAATTGCACTGTCATTACTAACAGTACTTGCTGATCTATCAATTGATTTACCCAGTGCTTCAGGCTGCGTCTTCACGCTGTTTTTTGCGGCGGCAATCGAAGAAAAATTGCTGATTCCGGTGACCATGTTCGTGTGTAAGCTGCTCACTGTTGCAGCAGAGCTCGTTAGATTCCCATTGCTCAAATCCACTGCGCAGTTCCCATTTGAAAACGCAGCAGCAGCGGCAGCAGCAGTATCACCACCGCCTTTTATCCCAACCGTTTCTTCTTTAGGTTTCCGCTTTCCAGTATTTGCAACTGTCACTGAAGAAGTCGAACCTGTCGACGCCACCGGTATAGATCCCGATGCTGCTGCCGCTGCTGCTGCTGCACCTGCCGGACCCTTTACACTCGCTTTGGCCGCCGCCGTGGCGGCTGCATTCGACGATTTTTGTTGAGTCGGCATCGCATGTCCTTTTTAACAGAATGAATAAAAAAAAAAAAAAAAAAAACAACAACCAACAACCGGTGCAAATGAAAGTCAAAAACCGGATTTTAACAAAAACAATGACGAAGAGGTAAGGCGATAAAGAGGGTCCTGGTACCTGTTGGAATGTAAAGAGTGACATTAAGAAGAAGAAAAAAAAAGAAATAAATAAAAAGGCAAAAGAAAAACAAATTACATACTCTCGGGATCATTTTAAAAATATTGGGGTTTAAAAGTTATATAATATTTCTTAAGTACTATATTTTAAGTTAAAATTACAAGTGATAAGACCTGATACGAAAATATCAAAAGGGGTTGATTCAGATCACATTTTTTAATTGACCAACTAACCCTTGAATAAAAAATAAACATCTTTATTACAATTGAAATAAAAAAAAAATTATGACAATTAAATTATTACAAAACAAAAACATTCAAATAATTCTAAATTATTTATCTCCAAAACTACCTTAAAAATCTTACAAAAACAAATGATTTTTGTGTTTGAAAATATTTTTTTTTGTCTACCTTTGGAAATTATTAACTAAGTTATGTAAAAGTAATGAACAGGTTTTATATTGATCAAGCAATTTATCTTGATAATACAAATAAAAAAAAGTAGTAGCGTTATTAAACTCTACAACACTTCATTATTAATAACATCAAAGAATTCGTTGGTCAATCTACAATTTCAAAAAAAAAAAAAAAGTCATGCCATAAAAATTTACAGTAGTAAAATAAAATTTAAAAGATTCAATATGCCGCTTTGTATAAAAATTTAGGTCTTTTTGAGTTTGCGCCTGTTAAAGCAATAATATAGCGCAATGCTAATATTTTTTCTGTAGATTTAAGAATGAAAAACAAAAAAAAAAAAAAAAAACTGCGATAAGTTTACTGTTAAAATCATTTGAGCGGTAAGCCCAGTGGGCTCTGTCAAGATACTTTCTGTTGGCACTAAGCCACCCAAAAGTGACATTAATTACTTATTTACTAGATTTAAGCAAATGAATGGCATCGGTGATGAAGTATTAGATATTAAGAGACCGCTTTAGAAACATCCTGAGTATGATCGAGACAAAAAACAACTTGCATAGTATTACACAAGCTGAAACCCCATATGTACTGTCCATAACGGCCTGCAAGGCAAAATGAATATAAAAAATTAGGTCAAATAGTCAAATTTTGATACTAAATTGTCAAAAGTAATTAATTTTTGAATGAAATCATTCAAAAAAATAAAAATAAAAATAAAAAAACAATATTCATGTTAAAAATAAAAATAAACAATTCAATAACAACAATATTTAACAAATGTCAAAGATAATGATATATATACGTATATAATAGTTAAGTTTCTAATCCTTTAACTATTGTTGTATATTGGTAAGCTTTGATAAGTCTCTAAATTTCCAACATTTGATAAAAACGTCGCTTAAAATATTTTTTTTTTCAAGCTTGCCTTTAATTTTATAAATAGTAACTAGCCCCACGTATGTGGGGTTGAAGGCGATTTGATCTAAACAATTGACTTTGGTATGTCTTTTACAAATGAGGAGAGGGCAAGCTTAAAAGTTTTACTCTTGACTTCATTTAAATTCTCATAGATACAATAATAATAATAATTAATATTGATAATAATAAAAAAAAAGTTATTGATACATGGGTGACAAGTAAGGGTTCTGGAAATCATAATCAGTTTCACCGGACTCCTTTATAGAGTTATTTTCTCTTTCCTGCTGTTGTGGCTGTCTCACTTGTGGTGGTGGTTGCTGATAATAACCAGCACCTGAATTTTTTCTGCTCGGTTCGCTGACAGCACCTGCCGTTGTAGAACCGTCCGGATTATCTCCTGAAGAAAAACCTGAAAATCCACTAAACATGCCAGCGTTACCATTGACGCCTACATTAGAATTAACAGTAGGATTTGAACTGGCATTGTTTCCATATGTTCCAGCGGGTCCACCAAAGTGCTCAGTAAACAGTGCTGGTGATGAATGCGGCTGCTGTCTCCGGCCTGCCGCAATACCAGAGCGTGTTGATGAAAACGAGTTAGTCCGTGACGTCCGTGACAGTTCCGTTGAATCCACCATACCATATCGTGACCGTACCCCGCCAGTGCCGCCGTTTGCAAACGAAAATGTTCCAGTAGGAGTCATATGCGGACTTGTAATTGATTCTGCTTCGCCAAGCATTTGCTCGCGATCCGCAAAAGTGTTTGGTGCGGGGCCGTTTGCAAAGGACGACAAGCCAGGGGTGTTGTTTAACGTCGTTAGTGATGCAGCCGATGATGACTGCCGCATGCGGCCGTTAGGCCCATTAACTGATGCCGACGAAATTGATCGCCGGCTTCGTCGACTTGTCAAGTACATCATATCAATTGGCGGTTCTGCAGGATTTTCCATAATCGGCGCACCAGCTGCTAACGACTGGGACATAGATGAAGGCCTAGACCGTACAAAACTGCTGCTTCGCGATGATGGTGCCATTTGTGTCTGCTGTGGGAGCTGCTGTTGCTGCTGAATATGATATTGTTGTTTCTTGAGCGTTACTGATAATTGATTTAGTTTTTGCTCTTTTTGTGCAAGAAAGTTCTCGTATTCCTCCAGCTCTCGGCGGCGTTTATCCAGCTCACGACGCTCAGTTTTCAGACTATGACTAAGTTGTCCCTCTACTGCTGCTGAATTTGGTAATGATGCGGCGACACTAAAGCCCGACCCTTCAACCGTAGATTGTTTTGCCAGTGAAATGCGGCCAAGCACCGCAGACTTGCCTTCGTTGCATGCAAGCAACCGAGAAAGATACGCAAACGCAGACTCAATGTACGGTGTGCGCACGCTGCTCTCATCTGCTAACAGAATAAGTTGCAAAAGTAATGTATCAACGGGCACAGGCAAACCGTGAAAAAAGTTGTAAAACAATACTGGCGCATCCGCATGTGCAGGACCTGTACCCACCGCATATGTGAGCGATGAAGACGACGACGATGACGACGATGCGCTCATGGTAAACATGGCTTTCTGGTTTGGTTGTGTTGCCTGTAGCTGCTGAGACTGTGCCGAAAACTGTGCAAGCGCAGTTGCCAGATAATCTTGAGGCAAAGTGACATCAGCATGACGGCGCGCAATTGCCGCTATCTCCGCTGCAATCCCCGTGTACAAAGGCTTGGCCAAAACATCGGAGAGTAATGCGGCTGGAGTCGAGGCCTCAAGAAATACAGCGAGCGGCTGTAGCGCAACAAACGGCAGAGCCAGGCGCCACTGTTCCTGATCATAGTCTGTGCGCACGGATGCAGAAACCCCCGACGCGTTCAGCGCGCGTACCAGCGCGGTCTGACGTCTCACGAAGCCAGCATCTCCAGCAAAGCGCTCCGGCAACGGAGAAATGAGAGTATTTGTATTATCACCCGTGTGTAAAAGCAACAGTGGAGGTGAGAATGGCGTTGTTGCTGTTGAAAGCGTATCATCCTTGTGGCCTGTGAGCTGTGTCATAGTAGGCGGGGCCAGACGCACGTTAGCAGTGGTAGCGATGGCACACACAGGATTATCAGGAAATCGCTGCGCAAGCATGTCATGGAGACCAACAGAGTACGCTGCATCAACAAGCACCAGAGTGTGACCGGGGAGTACGGCTCCAGCTGTCAGCAATACACGGGGCGTAGAGGCTAAAGCCTTGAGCGACGCTGGCGAGATGAGTACGTAATCGTAAGGTTTTGGGAATGAGTCCGGTTTTGCTGGGTTGTAGTAAGTGGCTTCGGGTGTAAAAACAGTACTGCTCGGAATGTTAGTGTTACTACTACTGTTGAATTTTGCAGACTTGATTGTGTAAGATGTAGATATGGGAGCAGCCGTGACTGGAGTTGTCGATGTCCCCATTGAAATTGATGGCGCACCGGGAGCCATGCCTGGTTGATTAGTCCAAACCACAGATACAGCTATGTTTTCATGATTCTGTTGTTGTAATCGCCAGGCTAAGAAGGCAGATGCGGGCGAGCAGCCGACTGGAAAACAAACAAACGAAGATACAAGATAACGCGTTAGCAACAACTATACAAAACTCATATAAAGACATTGCACTATCAAAAGCACTATGTTATGACTCGAAAAAAAAAATATGTATGTATATTTTTTGTGGAATGAAAGACTTTTGGCTAAGTCTGAATCTGCAGCTGAAACAACAGTAGATACAATATAGTAACTCCAGAAACTATTCTCACGATCTATAACCGAGCTGGTTCAGTATTTGGTCCTCACTTTTCAAAGAAGAAAAAAAAAACCCCCAGCATGGTATAGAAGACCAAAAAAAAAAAACAAGCAAATAAATAAAATCAGAAAAAAATTCAGTACTTACTCGACAATAGACTTTGTGTTGCCATATCTACTTATGGTGTTATGCTATGAATAAAGATGCGAATATGTTTCGTTGTAAAAAAAATCTATACTTTGATCGTGAAGGGCCAGTACAACTTCACAGTGAAATCAAAGCAACAAAAATAAAGTAGAAACGAATGTAAGTGAAAAATTGAAAAAAAAAAGAATCTTTTCTGCAAATAACGATTAGTGGTCCTTTCAGCACGATAGGAAATATGAGTTAGGTGGCGGTATGAGATGGGTAGGACGAGTTGGTTGGAGTTTAAGATAGATTTTGTCAATTGATTTTATTGTTGTTGTTATTGTTGATGGTGTTGTATTTTTATTTTTTTTTTTTGTCAACTTTAAAAAAAAAAAATGCCCGTTTTTGTTTAACCAAAATGAATTAAGAAGGAAAAAAAAAGGCCTCACACAAATATCGGGCAACAAGGGGCGAGGCTACAACAAAGGACCCATAATCCTATATGTATACTACTATATTTAACACTATTGTATACTACCTGTACTGCTTCCATTTAGAAACTGCTGATTCCAACATAAAAAAAATAAAAGCTGACGTAAGGTTCAGGGTATAATATCAACCAAGACCATAAAAGGTGCTCATGTTATCATAGATATTTATACCAATCTTGATCAAAATCCAAGGGTATGTGTGTGCCTATTCGATTCTGGAGTTCCTATAGCAGCCGTTCAGTCTGTTTTTGACCTTTTAGTTGTACAATTGTTTTTTTCTTTTTTGTTATTTTTCACAATGATCAGTAATCCCAGGGCTGTAAATATAATCTTAGTTTGTATCCCACGATATTGGAAACCACGGAAAATTCTACCACCGAGTATACTTATAAAGTTGGAACATGTAACATAAACAAGAAAATTGAAATTTTATTAAAAAAAAAAATAACAATAATAAATCTATATACATGTTTTATTTACAGAGTCGTCCCGATATTCACCATTTTTTTTTAAAAAAAACCTCCAATTATTAGAGTTCCATGACAACTAGTTTTTCCGGTGTGTTTTAGAAATTATGCCCCGAAGCCGACGTAACGAGTCCTCATCTTCAATCTTCTGAGCTGCCTCCATTAGTGGCTGCACGTGGGCAGCGCGCCACGCAAACTGACTGGCCGACGATACCACCACATCAAGAGCATCCTGAACCCGCTCTGTCCGGGCCAGGTACCCAACCATGCCGCGTGCAAACAAAAAATCCGATTGCACGCGCTCTTCGGGCGACATGCGCATGCGGTACATACCATTAGCGTTCCGCCGCCACTCGCCTCGTGAGACCCACAGCCCGCGCGCCGCCTCGTAGCTCCACTGATTGCGCGCAAACGCCGTAATTGCTAGTGTGTACAAATGGTGCGTACGCGGTATGCGCCGGTCATTGACGTCTACTTGCGCAACACACGTTTCTGTGCGCCAGCGAAACATAAATTCTTCTTCGTTGGCTAGTTTGTCTGGCACAGCCAGATACGCGTATACGGTGCGATCGTTGATTAAGTCAAACTTGTTTTGGTTGTCACTGTACTTCATGTCTTTAAAGAACGTAAACAGAGCACGAGACTCAGCTAGAACTTGTAATTTGTTAAGCAACATTGGCTGAGGCAGAAATGGCGGAATCATCTCAGATGGGGCGTCTGTATGGCTATCCATGTTAAAGAAAAACGCTGCACGCAGTTTGGGCCCAACTGCCGTCGCGAGAACCGGAGAAAACACACCAGGGTTATAGTTTGCATAAGTGTTGAGCAAACACGTAAGCGAGAATGCATCGGGGTATGTGTCGCGCGACATACAAAGCTGTCGGAAAATAGCACGCGCAAAGCTCAGCTCGCCAGTTGCACCACATAAATACAGCATCTGATTGAGAATATTACGGTTGGGTTCAAGCCCACGCTCGCGCATTTCCACAAGCAACTCCCACGCGCGAACATGCGTCTTTTTGGACCGCGCACAGGTGTAAATAAGATTGGCGTAGGTGTCAACGTCGGGCTCAATTCCACGGTCACACATTTCACGGTAAAGATCCAGTGCACGCTCAATGTTGTACGTTTTCGCAGCAGCATAAATCACCGAGCTATAGACGGCACGGTCCGGATTAGTACTGGTGCCGAGAAACTTCATCATGTCAAATACCTCGAACGCCTGAGCATAGTCGTGAACTTTAATACATGTGTGCATAAGTGTCGTGTAAAGTGGTAATGATGGCGAGACTCCTTCAGCCTGCATTTTTTTGAGCACAGCCACAGATGTTGCCAAGTCGCGGCGCTTGCCATATGCCTTGAGAAGATGCCCATACGTATACGCATCAGGTTGGATTCCGGTAGCCCGCATCTGGTCCATAAATGCCGTAACTGTACTTACATCACCCTTGTGTGCATATGCCGCCATAGTAAGATCAAATGCGTGCTTGTTGAGCTTGATGTCAGCTTCACTAGCCATTTCATGTAGCACGGGCAACACATCCGTACGTTGCGCAAGCGGCACCGTTTTAAGAAAGTAAGAGAAATCGGCGCTACTGACTCCAACCAATCCGTACGGATGCTGTTGCAAATTGGCGACAAGTGCCTTCCAGTCTTGGCGGCGTTCATCTGCTGTGTACATGGTCAACGCCGCAGGGCTGAGGCGGTCTGCAATCGATGGTGGTAGGTCTGTTGATACCGGGGACTCAAAAAGTGAAGTTTTCAGTTTCGTGACATCAGTACTTTCAGCCCCAATAGCAGTCATAGGTGGCGCGTCTATCGCATCAAGTACTGCATCAATATCCTCTTCGCCAACCTGTTTTTCTCGCGCCAACTGTGCGAGTTTCTCGTTTTGCAAAGCCTGGTCTTCCCGGAAACGCACCTCTTGCTCAAGAGACCTAGTAAGCTGTTCAACTTGCGCAAGTTTCTTGTTTAGATCGTTCTGGGTGATGCGAGTCGGTGCAATGATTCGGCGGTGGCGACCACCGCGCGGGCGGCCAGTTGGACGCTGTGAGGTCTGCTGTTGCGACTTGGCGATCGACTCAAGATGAGCAAGTGCATCTTCAGATGGTGACTCAGGTGTCGTCGTGCGGGACGAAGCCCGCGGTGGTAGATATATAGATCTAGATGCGCTGGTAGAGCGGCAGTTTAGAATGAAGCTTCGTAGTGGCTTTCCGTGCCTGATCATGATATCGTTTAGTGATTGAGGGAAACAAAATTTTCGTCAAAGAGAATATTTGTGGGAGTTTAGATAATATAAGCTTTAAGATATAAAACTTGAGAGTATGATCATAAAATATAGCATTTACTACGCATCTGATTAAGGGGGAGAAAATAAAAAAAAATAAAAAAAATAAAAATTTGCTTGCCTGAGTTGAGTCAGAAATCGGTACCGTCAAGATTATCAATCATACACAATTCAAATATTTTATTCATAAAGCCTTAAATAATAAATTACAACGTTACATAATAGAGCATTCCTGGCCCTTGCCGCCACGTCTCTTCTTCTGTTTGGCGCCCGGCGTATTGACGGTCTTGAAGTGTGAGGTAGCCGGGTTGTAACCCGAGTTTGAAGCAAAGTTTTGTGACCCTGAAGTAACCGTGGAAGCATAGTTGTTACCAATGACATTGCTGCTGCTATTCAAAGATGCATTATTGGTAATCGCAGCAGTAGTGTTAGCCGAGGTCGGGGCCGAGATATTTGCAGACGAAGGTAGTGGCTTGTTAGTGTCAGCTGAGTCTGAAACACGGGGCTTAAGAGCACGACGAGTGGCCGGGTTAATAGATGAGTTATTGGAAGACACAGGGGTTAGCACAGGATAAAGAGTCTGAGCAGGCAATGGAGGATCCTCACCGGCCTGCAGCATGAGGTTGGTAATGTAGGTAAAAAACTTAATCCAAGCGTTTTCGAGTTCGGGGGTAAACTCATCCTGAATTCTATCTGAAAGGGTTCTGAGCAGAGCGTTACCAACCAGCTCGTAATGTGTCACCTCGACACCAATGATTCTCGAGTGTCTCTTGCCTAGAGAAATGAGAACCTCCCGGACTCTCGGAAGATTGTCAAGCTGAGAGATGACAAGAGCAAGGATACCCGCCATAGAGGAGGCTTGGGATTTGATAGACGGGAAAAGCACAGAAAGTTCAGGGTATTCACCCAGCAGGTTTTCGTAAAACTGCTGGCAAAAAAATGCAGAGGCAGTACCAACGTTAGCCTTTTCCTGGGAGACCTCGAGTTGGTCGTCGCGCATAGACGCCCAGCTCTGTCTAATTTCAGCAATTTCCCATGTAGAAAAGGAGACGTTAAGATCGGTATACTGATCAAGAGTCATGAATGTGTCGTTTGAAGTACCCTTCGAGGCGTCGGGGGTAATGGGAGTAGTTGAGATAGACATTGTAGTAGCTCTAGCAAGATATATATATAGATATAATTATGAAGTGGACGATTTGATTAAAAAAAAAATCAGGTTACTTTTCAATGGTGCCGAGGAGTCTCAAATATAGGCGATTCTAGACTGTAAATCTATTCTTATGAGTGGTACTGATAGATAAGTATAGAAATAGCAGAGACGTGAGTCCACCGAGCAGATGGCAGTACTAGCGGATGGTGGAGAAGAAACTGTTAAAAACAGAAAAGAAGGGAGGGAGGTGGGTTTTATCACCTTTTTATAAATCTGACCAAGCAGATGATTGCAAATTGAAGAAAAAAAAAAAAAAAAAGGGTGTCAAGTATCAATAATATGCTTGTAAAAAAAGATATGTAAACAGTACTTCTGTTTAAGGAAAATTTCATGAGGGTCTCTAATTCCCTTTTACGAGCAGTTTGTTCTTTAAACGGTCAAAGAAGACAAATATGAAAAAAAAAAAAAATACGCTAGATTTCACTAAATATAAATTATGGCCTATTACTAGCATAAATGGTGCAGTGTCACTCTAGTAACCCTGCAGTAGTCGGCTGCAACATGCAAAAAAAGGAGGCCTGTCACTTGTTTTTTTGTTTTTTTCTCGAGGGGTGAGCAGGGGTCATCGTACCAGAAGCGCCGTCAAAAAAAAAAAAAAAAAAAAAACTTGCCAATCATACATAAACATGGTTGAGTAGAAGAGTCTAATATACGTATACTTCACTTAGAGGAAAATGAAAAAGTAGCATATCAACCTTATAGCTATTGTTGATTAATGAACATGCCGTTAACTGTCATCGATTATGTTTTTTCAGTATCGCCTGGAGGCAGCCATAATCTATCAGATTACAGTTTTTTTGTGTACTCTATTACTAAATGTTTTAAACCACTGACAGCCGTAATCCTTTTTTTTTACAAAAAAAAAAAAAACTGCTTGAAAGACTTTGATGCAATAAATTTTTATTACTGATAACATTAGGCTAAAAAAAAAATCAAGTAAAGAGTTATTACTAATTCAATCATCAATCCTGCTTTATCTGAGAATTGTCAAGTACCTACTACTGTGAGCAGTTTTGGTCTCCTGTCTGGCTAAGTTGACTTGTGCTGAATTTAAATTTTATTCTTACATGTAAATTATATCTGTATTTTCAAGTCTCATAGAGACAAATGTTTTTAAATTCAATATTTCCTTTGTTATTATTATAATAATTATAGTATAACTATGTCATTCAAGAAAAATAAATAGATTTTCTATCTATCATATATGTGTAGTAATTAAATTTAGTGAAACAGACAATAAAACTAGCAAATGTGGTGGTAATAGTAGACTGGTCATTCTAGCTTTGAACTTTCACCATTTCAAAGATCCATAGACTAGAAATATCATTTAAAAATATGTGTTACAGACATATAATCTATATTAATAAGAGTATAACAATAACTAGGCAAAAATAAAAACAGATTTTAAACTACCAATCTATCATTAACTGATAAATTAAAAAAAAAAAAAAAAAAAACGTGTTTTAGTAATATTGTTTTAATATTTGCAACAAAAGACTTATACTAATCACTTATAGTTTAAGTATGAAACTTGTTTAAGACTTATCACTTGAAAACATGATAACATGGCTTAAAAAAATTGATGGTTTAAAGGGCTTCTCCACGTGACTCTCAATATAATGACTCTTTCCATGCATGTATACCCTATCCCTCTTATGGTTCTCCCGTCAATGAGCAATACTTTGTGTGTGTTTTTTGTTTCAATTAGTCCCATGATGAGAGCTCTTCGAAGGAAATTTTCAACACACAAGAAATTGCATTTTTTTTATTATTATTTTTTATTTTAATTTTTCATTTAATTTTTTTTCTCTTGTTTTTTTTTTTTTTTTTTTTTTTTTTCATTTACTTTAGTCTATAATTTAATTACTATCACAGATTTAAGTACTGGAGTTAATATACACTGCTTTATGACAAATAAATTCTGATACAGCTTCTACCTTCGTTGTTTATCATTGTTTTTTTTTGTTTTTTTTTTTCATCTTAAACTACACTCATAAAAACAAAAAGCCAAACGTTTCTTTCGCTTTCATATTATCTATTCAACATGGTTTTGTCTCCACCACCGCCTTTTCTTCTTGACTCTAAAGCAGTAAGTGGAATCACTGGGTACGTTTAAAAAAAATTAACTGCTTTTTTGTTTTTTCCAACTATCTTGTCCTAACGTCATTTTATCAGATCTATTTCCATTGCATGCTGGATTATTGTTTTCACACCGCAACTTTATGAAAATGTATGTTAATTATAATTTCCTTTGAAAAGATAGCTTGATATTTACTTTGCTATAAATGTGGAACACTGCTTTAATGTACACAATACTAATTTTTCTTTTTTTCTTTTTTGACAGTTTCGCAGACAGAGCTCTGATGGACTTTCGTTCACATTTGTTGTGCTATGGCTTGCGGGCGACATTTTCAACGTGATTGGATCAATAATGCAGGGAGTGCTGCCTACGATGATTACTCTAGCTATCTATTACACACTGGCTGACATTGTGCTGCTTGTTCAATGTTTGATCTATGATCGCAAGACTACGGGCGCCAGCACCACACCCGTTGACCCAAAGCATCTTTCCCCGGCCAATCCGCTGCTTGAAGACGCAGATCTAGAGCGCGAAGATGAAGACGAGGAGGAACTCACAGAAAACCAGCCTTTAATCGGTGGCAGCAGCAGCAACGAAATAACTGTAGGCACTATTATTAAGAAAAAGTCTAAAAAAGTAAGCAAACTCCGGTCATTTATCTTTAATTTCCTGATTGTGCTTGGTGTGTTTTTGACAGGCTTCCTGGGCTGGTACTTTTCGCCGGCAAACAACGACTCTGACGGTGGCCATAATGATGAAGAGCTTGAGTTTGACTTGCTAGGCCAGGTTTTCGGTTACTTGTGTGCTGCGTTATATTTGGGCTCGCGTCTTCCCCAGATTCTGCTAAACTTTGAGCGCAAGTCGTGTGACGGAATCAGCTTTTTGTTTTTCCTGTTTGCGTGTTTGGGTAATTTGACATATGTTATTTCGATTCTTGCCCTCAAAGTCACTCCTCGTTACCTTTTGGTTAATGCGTCGTGGCTTGCTGGTAGTGTCGGCACGCTCGTCTTGGATGGCATTATTTTCACCCAGTTTTGGGTCTACAATGGCATGAGCGATGATGACAGTGAAAGCGATAGCGATAGCGAGAGCGATACTGACAGTGTCAGACGTTACCAGGCAGTAGCTGTTTAAAAAAAAAAAAAAAATAGCCAGCTTTTGTTACGTATGTACTACAAAAAAACAATGAAATTTAGTTAATGTCTATGACTTTAAAAAAAAAACGGTGTTATCCACGGTGAATACAATATAATAATTCAAACAGATCCAGTGTTTGGTGATCTGAAAAGCAAATTTCAATTGACAGCCATAAGCAGAATGCCATAAGCAAAATCCTATAAGCAAAATGCCATTTGGTTTTTGTGTTGGTTTCGTGACTGTTTAGCCCTACTCCCATTAGGGCTCAACTTTTTTTTTTTTTTCAACCTTGTAAAATGTCCCAACCTATAAAAACTGAAAAAAAATTTTTTATAAACCTCTCATTGTTTTCAATTTTTTTATATATATATTTTTTTAATTCAAGAGTCAACAACATTATTCATTTCGACCAGTGTCACAAAACCAAACTGATAGTAATTCAAAGTCAATAGTATAATATATGTATATATAATACGATTGACCTTGAATTACTATTGGTTAGGTTTGTTGGCATACGGGAAAAACATAAAGACTTGACTAGTTTCAGTTTTTAATATGTGAATCCACGTATATATTTCTGTCTGGCAAATGATAATGTCGTTGCTTTTTTTTTTTTTTTTTTACTATTGTGAACCATGTTTACTGTAAGTTCATTGTTTTTATTTTTTCAATCCTGTTGATTCACGTTTGAAAAACAAAAATTTGATTTTTTTTTTTTTTTTTCTTCCCGCATTTCTGGTGAAACTGGGTTTTTTGATATGATGAGATTATCCAATTACAAATTATTTTAAGATAGGAAGAGCCTTCTGATTTTTTAATGATCTTAATTTTTGGAACACTTATAAATACCTCTGAAGCTTTTTTTCTCTTTTTTCGTTGATACTGCTATTGAAAACCAAAGGAGTTTTTCTTGTGCTAGTGTTTATATCACCTTACGGGAAAAAAAAATTAAATCAAGTTTGATACCGAGTCATATATTAATATCGTCACAATTGGTTCTAACATGTTCTTCTTTATAGCAATCTTGAGTTGAAAAAAAAAAACTTATAAAAGATTTTTATACTATATACATATATATATTTACAAATTGATACTTTCTGTCTTTGACGGAATTTTCGTTTTTAATTTTTTTATTCAATTATTATTTTTTTTTTTTTTTCATGCCTTGGGCTTGCTATCGTCTGGTCCCGGTAGTACGTGTAAAATGCCCTCGTCGGGGCCTTCCCACATAAAATCACCGTCAGTAGCGTTCATTTTTTCAAGCTCGCGTTGGGACACGGTCAGCTTGGTAATAGTTTGACCTTGCTTGTTGAGAATGTCCTCGATAGTAATGCGTTCATCAGAAAAAATCTGTAATAAAAAAATAAAATAAATAGTTAGCAGCTTGATCGAAATAAAACAAATCAAAATAATAAAAACCGAGGTTTTTTTTTTAAAAAAAATCAAGTTGAATCGCCACTGAACAGCTAGTATCTGTCGTACTCGGATCAATCTTTTAATATCCAACAAAAAAAAAAAAAATAAAAAACATACCTTGAGATGATCTGCAATCAAGTGTCTGTTCTTGCACCCTGGACACTGCACTAGAACAGTACCATTATGATATGCCTGTTTGGAGATTGTATGTCGCGACCGCGTTTCACATTTTTTGCATGTAAATGTAAGTTGGTACGCGGGCTTGTCGGGCTGGACTCGGCCAATCGGAGTGCCCTTACTCTCAGTACCCTGACATTGACCATTATGATTATGATGGTGGTGGTGATGGTGGTGACCACAGGTATCAGAGTGCCCTTCATGTGAGGCGTGTGTGTGTGTATGGGCCGTTTCAGCTGGGCCTTTAGAGTCTTTAGAGTCTTGTGAATGGAACCGGAACGCGACAGCAGTGCTTGGTTTCAGGGCCGCGAGATTAGGTCTGATGCAAGCCGCTGGAAGAAAAGCGGTGGCAGCAGTACGTAAAATAGATCTGGTACCAAATCGAATCATATTTTTATTATTATTATTATTATTACTTCTTTATCTGTTTATTGTACTGATGTGAAGAGTTGGTAAGAATGAACAGAGATGATTCAGAAAGCAAAGAACAAAAAAAAAAAGTCAAGATGAGAAAAGTCTGGGAGTTTTTTTTTTTTTTTATCATTTCAAACCTTGAGAACCATTTATTCCAAAATTAGTTTTACTTGTAATACGCATTTTACTTATAAAAAGCTTTTTGTTTATTTTAGAAATATCATGTTCCAATAAATAGTTGTATTATAAAATTATGGCTGTACTGTTTACATATATACGTATCGTGTATATATATGTATATATATGTAAAGTATTCAACATCTATACAAGGTCAAATTCTCAGTGTTCCGTTTAGGACCACTTATAACTGTCTGGTATTAACAGATTTAATCGCGCTAGTAAACAAATTACCAAACAGGGCCTGAAATTTTTAAAAAGCAGGATTAATCAAAAAAAAAAAAAAGTTTTTTTTTTTTTTCCTGGCTCAAAGTATAATGAATTCTGGATTTTCTCAACACTGTTCAGTCTCAGAATTAAAAATTTGCGGCAGTGTTGATCACTGGTTTACTTGAATTACCAGTGTGATATTGGTCAAGGTTCTGTCGGAACGGGTCAGCTCTGCTATTACTTCCAGAGCGACCACTATTATGGCCAGTATCATCACTAAGAATAGAATCAACCTCCTTTTCAGTATTAAGGGGAATACCACGCGAATGACGGCCTTTATAGAGTTTCCAAGCCATGTAAAGAGAGCCTAAAAGAATCAAACCGCCAAAAACGCCGACAATGACGCCAATAACAATGTTGCGCGACTTAGTGGACAATCCGCTGCTATCGCCGCTAGAGGAATCGGCTGTGGCCAGCGATCCAGTTGGGCGCCCGGTCGACTTGGTGACTACAATCGTATGAGTGACGTCAATTGTCTTTTCAAAAAAAGTGGTCTGGCCATCAGCATTAGTGGTTTGGAAAGTTGAAACAGTAGTCTCAGTGGTCTCGATTATATGTGTTTCAGGAGCTTCTGTAGGCTCAGATCTAGAAATCGATGATATAAGGGTATCAACTGATGAAGAACTAAAAGTATGAGCTTTTCTAGTGGTAGCGGTGGTCGAGGTTCCGGGTTTTGTAGAGATGATATCTGTGGAAAAGGTTGAACTGCCGTCATTTGCACTAGGAGTATCGGTTGTGCTAACAATACTCTCAGAAGATACAAAACTGCTACTAGAAACTTGAGGCTTGGTTGACGTGCCAGTGCTGGTTACGACATTATTGCTTGAGCTCAAACCTGCAGTGGTAGAGATTGTTGTAGATGTTTGGACGTCCGTGGTAACAGAGGTATCAACAGACGATAAGGCTGTGCTGAGTTGAGATGTAATTTCGCTTGCACTCTCAGCCGTTGAAACGCTTGTCATGGTGGAGTTGCCAGTGTTGTCAATAGCTACCTGCCTGACACTGAGGTCTACTTCAGCAAGTACCAGATCCGTCGGTGCCCCTCCGATGAGGGTGTCGTCCTGTAACTGACCTGCCTTTTCACACACAGCGACTGCCGCAAGCAAGGCTAAAGCTTGAATTTGTAACTTCATGATCAAATGTGGTGTAGAAGATTATGCAAAAATAAAAAAAAAGGTTTTTTAGTCAGAGTTTTTTAAAATAAAAAATGCAAAGAGTAAAAACGATAGAGTTGTACTATACAAATCACTACTATAGTTATTGGTATAAAATACAATGTCAAGTCAAAAATAAAGGCAAAAAATTAAAAAAAAATAGAAGCTTTTGTAGGTGTTGGCGCTACTATTTTTTTTTTGTTTGTAGGCAATATATAATTTGGAATAAATAAAAAACAGTCGTCAGATATACTTGAGAAGCAGAGGTCTAGAAAGAAAAAGGGGGAAAAGGGAGGGTTTTATTTTTAATGCTTTGCATTCTAGAATAATAAAAATAGTAATAATATTTTTAGTACACATAATAATATATATTCTTTTGATGCTAAAATTGAATTTTTCACTTTTTATTTTTTAAAAAATAATAAATAAATAAAAAGGCGCTAAACCAAAATAGGGGTTAATAGAAAGTTTTTTTCAATTTTTATTATCGCGTCAAAAACTCTGAATTTAGAAAAAAAATTACGCAAGCATGACATAATCATTACAAATACGTTACAAATGATGACACGTTTTTAATCAATGTTTGTCTACTTTCTTTTTTGGCCTTATCGCTCTTTTTTTTTTTTTTTTTTTCAACCAGTTGATCTGCTACATCACTACCACCCAACACCGCTTTCATTCCCATTGCTACTTTGATTGCCATGCATCCCGTAATGTAAGTCTTTGGATATTCATTTATATACGTAATATAAGTAATGTTTCTAATTTTGTCAGCTTGTTTATCTCTGTAACCCTTCTCAATATTGCCTCGTTTGGCTTCCAGGTGTTTTATGCTGTCATGTACAGCGATCTTGAAGCTGACTACATCAATCCTGTCGACCTTTGCGCTAAGGTTAACCCGTTCATCGTGCCTGAAATTGCGTTGCATACGTTCACTTCGTTGCTTTTACTGCCTTTTGGCGCATGGGTGTCGTTTTTAATCAACATCCCCTTGCTTTACATCAACTACCGCAAACTGTTTGGCCAGGGACGCAACAACTCGTACAAATTGGATCCAACTGAGATTTTCCGTACCCTCAAGGGCCTGCAGACAGAGTGCTATATCAAAATCGGATTTCATCTGTTCATGCTGTTTTACTACATTTTCCAGCTTATTTTTTCTTTGAACTAAAGGCAACTTCATAGAATTTTTTTTTTTTTCAATAGAAATCTTTCTGCCATTGTTGTGGTCTTAGTTTCTGTTTAGCCGTGGTTTGCCGGCCCCCGTGATCTTAAGCGACCCGCGCTACCCCACACAAACAACAGCGGCTTTCAAATATATAAACCTGCCATTTTTATCTCTTTTTTTTTTTTTTATTTATTTGTATTTATAAATCAGATATACCTAGAACCTAACATTACTATGCTTTTGCGATTGAGACATCTTGTTGCTACTCGCGCTTCTCGTAGACTCTACTCCTCCCTAGCAATCCCCGCTTCATCTCCCAACCACTTTTCTCTTTCGGATGCAGGTTTTCTCAGTCAATCCTCCGCACAGACCCTGCGTTCCCAGGAACTTGCAACTCAGCCTAATGTTGCGGCAGGGACTACCAAGTCCATGAATCTTTTCCAGTCCATCAACGATGCACTCCGCATTGCCCTTGAAACAGACGACTCGGCTATTTTGTTTGGTGAGGATGTTGCTTTTGGTGGTGTATTTCGCTGCTCCATGGGTCTGCAAGAACAGTTTGGTCAAGAACGTGTCTTTAACACGCCGCTCTGTGAACAAGGCATTCTGGGATTTGGTGTTGGTTACGCTGCCATGGATGCAACCGCAATCGCTGAGATTCAATTTGCAGACTACGTTTTCCCTGCGTTTGATCAAATTGTCAATGAAGCTGCCAAGTATCGATACCGCGGCGCCAGTGAATTTAATGCTGGCGGTCTTACCGTGCGTATGCCTACTGGTGCTGTTGGACATGGTGCACTTTACCACTCCCAGTCTGGTGAGGCGTACTTTGCACACTGTCCAGGTCTTAAGGTAGTCATCCCTCGTTCACCGATTCAAGCTAAGGGTCTACTTCTTGCTAGTATTCGTGCTCGCGATCCCGTTATTTTTATGGAGCCCAAAATTCTTTATCGTGCAAGTGTCGAGCATGTTCCTCTTGAGGACTACGAGCTTCCGCTTGACAAAGCCGAAGTTATCAAGTCTGGGTCTGATGTGACATTAATTGGTTACGGCACTCAGTTATACTATTTAGAAGCCGCCGCACGTCTGGCTAAATCTAAACTTGGAGTTGATTGCGAAATAATTGATTTACGAACAATCTCCCCATGGGACCGACAAACAGTTTTTGAAAGCGTGCGCAAAACTGGTCGCGCTGTAATTTCGCATGAGGCCCCGCGCAGTAACGGTATCGGAGCAGATATCGCTGCTGAAATTCAAGCAGAATGCTTTTTAAGTTTAGAAGCCCCTGTTCAGCGTGTCACTGGCTGGGACACGCATGTGCCACTGATGTTTGAAAGCTTTGTGATACCAGATGTGACACGCAACTTTCATGCTATCAAAAAAGCAATTGAATATTAAAAAAAGCTCGTGGAAATAGTTGGTATTTACTTGATTGTAACTGATTATTGATTTATATTGAAGTTGCCCATTATTGTAGTATATAGTGCTCAATGTTAAAAGTTTTATCTTGAGTGCTCCCTCAAGCGTTTTTTTTCTGTCGCAAATATCAGCAACACTGGAGTAAAAGTAAAAAAAACCGTTTTGTCATACTAATGTTTATTTTATTTTTTTAAAATATTTTTATCATAATTATTTCAAAAAAAAAAAACAATAACCGACAAATGCAACCAGCTACCAAATATTCAATCAGGTTCTAACTTGTTTATAATACAGTATACTCAGTTTAAAATAAACACATATTGTTCTAAGATAAAGAATTTTTTTTAAACCTTCAAGCTGATTTAAGTGCTACTGCTAATTTTCATTTAAGTATATATATAGTTTTTTTATCTTTTTTTTTTTTTTTTAAGCAAACATTTATTTCCAAACACAACCAGTTTCTTTGGTAAATTACGGTTGTTAACTTTTGAGTATATCCTGTTTATTCATGTGTATATTTTTTTTAAATAAAAAAAATATATATATATCACTTAGAATGTAGAGTCCCCTTGTTTTAAACTAGCTTACTAGACAAAAGTGGTTTTAAAAATAATAGTCAACCTAGTATATCAAGTGGCTATTATGAGAAACTTGGATATCTTATATAAAATAAATTAATGAAAATAAACAAAATTTCTATCTCTATATCGCTCGGTTTTCAGTCTATATACCTTTTATTTTTCATTTTTTATTTTTGACACGTATGGTGAGTTATAAGTTGCTAGAATAGATGCAATATCAAACACTTTTTCTTGACACAAATATATATATTTAATTAAGATTAAATATATACTCATAGAATTAAACTTGAACATTAAGATGATTAAAAAAATATATATATATATATAATGAAAAATTTCAAATCTAAATTTATTAATGAATATATCTGTAGATATATATAATGTGAAATCATGATTTTGTTTAATTACTTACGACCCACGCGAAACGACAAAATATCATTTTTACCAATATCGATTTCTTGGTCTTCTGAGACCTTAATGCCGCCAACTCCTTCAATTGCAGCCAGCGGCACGGAGCCCATAATTATGCGTGCAGCCTCGCCCACGGTTGTACCGCGACGCAGCAGTACGCAGTCCCGAAAGACGGCGTCAGAAGAGCCGTAGTTGTGTATATTCTTGACTGGATACACAGGGACCAGCTCAAGTACTTCGGCAGCTGCCTGGAGTACTTGAACTACACCGGTGGAACCAAATCTGTAAAGAACCAAGTCTCTAACATTTTCAACGCGCCTAAAACAATAATAGAAAGTGTTAGAAATTTGTTGTTTTTCTATCAATGATAATATTGAAAAAAATAAAAATAAAAATAAAAAAAAGAGAGAAAGAGATATGTTTTCGCATCCAAACTTACGATCTTAGCTTATCGTCAAGCTCCTTTAAATCCGATTCGGGTAAGTCGTCCTTGGTATCAAGAAATTCAGTACCTTCTTCATAAATAACGTAACCTTGTTTAGATAGCTTGCGAATAAATACTTCTGTGATGGCCGAGGTAAGAACCGCCTTGCTATCAGGATGTTTTTTAATAATTTTGGATACGTTTTTATCAGCATCTGGGTGATCCATTTTGTTAAGAGCCAACACGGTTGGAAACTTTTCATTAGTGAACGCGCGCACAACGGTCTTGATATCGTCGTCAGTCCACTCCTCCAGCGGTGGTAACTTGGTTTTAATCGATGCGAGTGCCCGTGCCACCGTCTTGGCTGTACTACCGTAGCCACTGAACTGATTCTGGAGTGTGTCAATAGTGCTAGATTTTGTGGCAGTGTGACGACGCTTGATCGAACCCCAACGTTCCTTAAGATTGCCTTCAATCCAGCGAAATATTTCATCTTGTAACCAGTCAATATCGTTGAGTGGATCGTATCCTCGTGTAGCCTTGCCCTCTGCGTCAGTGGTGCCAGACACATCCACAACATGGATCAATGCGTCTGCGTGTCGAAGATCATCCAAAAACTTGTTACCCAGCCCGCGACCCTGATGTGCGCCGGGCACCAGTCCTGCTACGTCTAGTAGCATGATCGGTACATAACGCCGTCCATTTTTGCACCACCCGTAGTTGGGCTTACAAAGATCCTGTTTATCGACTCTAGCACAGGCGCAATCAATCTGAAGATAGCCTGGAAAATGAAAATTTAGTTAGCATAATTCAAAATTGCAGCAAAATGAAAAAAAAAAAAAAAAAAAAAAAAAAATACAGATTTAAATGAATACATACCGGTTGCCTTGTTAGGATCAATAGTAGTGAACGGAAACGAACCAGTTTTGGCGTCAGCATCAGTCAAACTGTTGAGGCTATACAGACAAAAAAAAAGTTAGCCTCAGAACAAATTAAACATTTATCGCTATTTTATCTAGATGAACAATAGTTTGTAGTTGGAAGTGTTCTGATAATAGAAGAAGAAAGGGAGTTTAACATACGTCGTTGATTTTCCACTGGAGGGCTTGCCAACAATACCAATTAAAGGATCTCTAGGCATTTTAGAAAACTTACTGGAGTAGCAATTATAAACAAAAACAAAATTAACCTGTTTTTTTTTTTTTTTGACAACACGTAGGGCTACGAATAGTTATGCAAATGAAAGTGAATAGAAAGAGCTTGAAATATAGAGTATCTGAATATAATTATATATAACATAGGTATATGTATGCAGGTATGTAAATATGATGACACACAACGGCTGACCAGTAAAAATTTTTTTCATGGAAATCAAAAGCCGTATAGGCGCTGTCACGTGAAACAAAATTCTCAGTCCCGGGACATCAGTACAACGACAAGGAACGGAGCAGCCAAAATAAAATAAAAAATAAAATCAAAAAGAAGAAGGAAAAAAGGAAGAAAAAAAAATCGGGTTTGTTATTTTTGTTTAAATCATGAATATCAACAGCATCAGAATAACAGGAGTGGTAGTAGTAGCATGAGCAACACAGAGAGAAAACATCAAGCCTAATTTGCGTTAGCAATGCTCATACCGTAACCAATACTGCGTGCACCTAGATACAGTCCTGCAGTAAGAACGAATAAGCCCACGATTGTAATCGCATGTAGAAGTTTCTCGGTCTTGTTTAAACGGATGTGTAGATCTGTCATGCGTTTGTTGAGTGTTTCAGCCCGGGACTCGTAATCATCCTCTTCATCGAAATCAGCGAGACGGTAGCCCTCGTCCTGCTGGTGCTTTGCATTGCTACTGCGAAAAACTGGCAGCATTTTAATGAGCTTAATGCCGACGACAACGGTGTAGACAAGCGCCAGCGCTATGAAAAAGGCAAGACCAATGAGATCCATGGCCTGCTTATTGTCATTAGGATAGTAATGAGTAGTCTTGTGTTTCATCATTTTTTGTAAAATTTTTTTTTAAAAAATAGTGGTTACCGATATTAAAAAAATGGATAGAAATTTAAGAGATTTTTTTGATTAAAAAAAAAAGGGAAATGGACGAGATTTAAAATTTAAATCAAAAATTTATTATTAATTAATTTTTTTTTTTTTTAATTCTATACATACGGAATACAGAAAAAAAAAAAAAAATCACAAATCCGGGTTTTTTATTATTTGTATTTGGATATCAGAAAAATCGCACCATCTGATAAATTCCGATAATTTGAGACGGATTAGGCAGCTCGTATTTATACCCAATCAAAGCTAAACGGAAACCCTATGGTTCAAGTTGCTACAGAAACCTATCGTTTTTCCCTTTCTTCTACGTCCGAGCCCTCCGACCCTCTTTCCCCAATCACTGTACAACTTCATCCACTTCTACATGTTTCGACTGCGTTTTTCCATGTTCCGGCCGCTACTGCGCCGGCGTGCTTACTCTACCTACAAAACCTTTAATAACACGACTGTTTCTACCAATCCCTACAATTTTGTTCTCAACCATTGGAAAGGCATTGCCTTGCTTGCCACTGGCTCTGCCATATTCGTCGTCACCCACATTGACCGTGCTCCCATTTCTAACCGTCGCCGCCTAATGCTCATTGGACCTGAAATTGAGAGGCTCATCGGCAATCAGGGGTACGAAGAGGTCATTGGAGAGTACCATAATGCGCTGCTCCCCGACCACCATCCCCAGGTCAAACGCGTCAAACGTATCATGAAGAGCATCATTGACGTATCACCGTTCGCTGGTGACGACTCTATTGACTGGCGTGTCCACGTTATTAACGACCCTAAGGCTAGTCCGAATGCGTTTGTGCTTCCTGGCGGCAAGGTTTTTGTTTTCTCTAGCATTCTGCCCATTTGCGGCAACGACGATGGTCTTGCTACCGTACTCGCTCACGAACTAGCACACCAGGCAGCTCGGCATACTGCCGAGGGCATGTCTAAGGCTCCTTTATATCTTGGTGCTAGTATAATTCTTTATTCTATCACGGGCTCGCGCATGCTGAACAGCTTTTTTATCAACTCTTTGATCAAGCTTCCAGCTTCTCGCGAAATGGAGACCGAAGCTGATTTTATCGGTCTTATCATGATGGCACGTGCATGCTACAATCCTAATGAGGCTATCCACGTCTGGGAGCGCATGGCCAATTTTGAGCATACATCTGCTGGCATCTTGGGTGGTAGACAGCCTCCAGAGTTTTTGTCCACGCACCCAGCGAGCTCGCGTCGGATTGAAAACATTCGCAAATGGCTTCCAGATGCCTACGACGCACGTACCAGCTCTCGTTGCGACGAGCGCGTTACCGGATACATGCCCTCGTTTCTTGAGTGGAGCCCACCCCGCGATGTTGGTATCTTTTAGTAGTCCCAATTGCGCCCGCGCGCAGAAGTATTATTTCTTAGTGTGTGTAGACATACTATTCATATATGAAGCACTTGTGTTCCTGTTCCGCTATATATAAAACTTCTTATATTTATATCTAATCTTCTTTTTCATCTTCACTAGATTCATCATCACTACGGGTGTCTTCAGCAGCGCTACCCCTAATAACGTTAATTGCAACGCGTATAATCATGCCAAACCATATAATAGTGATAACTTGAAGCATGCACAACAAGGTAACAAGTGTCCAGTGCACCGCAGGCGTAAAACAGCGAATAATATCACCGGTCTCTTGGTCGGTGTAGCATTTGGTTGGTATTAAGTCGATGGCTGATGTCATGGCGGTGTATACAAGATAGTTGTAAAAACCATGGCGGCACACAGTCCACGACAGCATGAAGATTCCAAAAGTGGTATCACACAGTTTTCGCCATTCAAAATAATTGAACACCTTGGCCAATGACAGCTGGATATCAACAACGTCCATCAAAATCAAAATAACGTGGCCTACGCGTGTGTAGTAGTAATAATAAGACCCAATGATAAGCGCGCAGGTGATAATGTGGTGAGTAAACATCTGATAATGATCTTTCCGACGTTCTTCAACATGAAGTACGTATATCTGTTGGAACCAACAGGCCAGTTGGACAAGATAATAAGCTTTGGTGAGCACAGGAATCTTATAGTGAGGCCAACCCTTCCACAAATCAGTGGCTGACATCCAGTAGTCTGAGTGTCTAAACAGGTACATGCCTGCAGCAAACGAACATGAGTAATAAATAATGCTCCAGGACTGCTCGACAAACCGGGCAATAGCTCGCTTAGTGCGGAGATGAGCTTTTATAGCAACATATCTAAGAACGTGGTCCACCAGTACTGATCTAGCAAATGTAAGCCAGACAATGGCAAATAGCACATAGTACACGTCTTCAATACCGATTCGAGCAAGACCATTGTTTGCGTACTGCAAATACAAAAGTTTAGAAGTATATGGACTAATTTCCTCGATCTGATGCAACGCAAGAATTAATAGTATCAGAGCACCAGAAATTTCTGTAAAATCAGGGTCGTTAGAATTTTTGAAAAAAAAAAAAAAAACAGAATTGAGAAATCTGTCAAAAAAAAAAAAAACTGAAGCAAAGAAAAAAAAAGGAATATAAAAAAATCTCACCTGTCTGGTATTGAGAAAGTCCATTGTTGGTCTGAGGAGCTTTCTTTGCGTGCTGTTTCTTTGCTTTGGTGTGGCCAGTATTAACACTGTTACTTGATCCATTCAGTTCAGACGCTGAGTTCTTCGTTGACAAGGATACCACATTATTAGCAATTTTAATGGACTTTCCTGCTAAAGACTTCCGCTGTTTTACAGTTTCAATTGTTGCTTGTGGTTCCATCATCATAGCTGGATAAGCAAAATGTGTTCAGTGTCCAACAAAGTTGTTTGGGTATCACGAAAGAATACGACGGGGAAGGGTAAAATAATGAAAACTTGAAAAATATGTTTCACTCGGCTGTATTTTGACAAATGCCAACAACAAAAAAAAATATTCAAATGACGTAATTTATGACTAACAGCTTTATGTTGATGTTTAAACTTTTTGTAGTTTTTTTACTGGCTGAGTTTAAAATAAAGATTTGAAAAAGTAAAAAAAAAAAAAAATAAAAAAAATAAAATATAAAAATAATAATAAATGGATGAGTAAATAAAATAAATTCCTGTATTTATAAAACATAATAATTGAAAAAAAAAACCTCTTGATGAAATTATTATCATAAAGTCTTTGAAATGTTTAAAGATTTATACATGTTGTCATTTGAATAAGTCATCTTAGCTTTTTTTTTTTTTTTATGAGATTCAACACGTTGAACCCTGCGCGAAAACCATTTGGCTCATCTCAAAGCGTTTTTTATTTATTTCATTTCTTGTTCAAAGAACATGTAAACATGTGGCAATTGGCACAATTGAAATACTTAAACCATGTATTTGCTTGATTAGGAAGAGAAATCACAATAAGTAAAAAGGGTTACAACAAAAATTAAAAAAAAAAGATTTTATTCGCGTTATTTCCTAATATATATAGTTACTATATTAAGGTATGATAAATTGCTGATGTAATCTCGCGTTTCGCGTTTTCATTTAATTATTCCCTCCCTGGCAATACAAAACATGAAAAAACGCCATATTCATTTTTTTTTTTTTTTCCTTTCCACTCCCTCCACTACATCCCACAATCATCTGTTGCTTGACTGTTCCACCACTGTTCAGAATGTATATCAAGCAAGTATGTAATGCTTTTTCTATTTTTTTTTTTGTATTTGTGCTAAATTTTATAATTTGCTACTTTTCTAGATTACAATCCAGGGATTCAAGTCATACAAAAACATTACCGTTACTGAGCCGTTCAGTCCACACCACAACGTTGTGGGTAAGTGTTCCTTTCAGTCTAATGACTATTTTTTTCAACTAGCTAACGGTATTCAGTTGGTCGCAATGGTTCTGGTAAAAGTAATTTTTTTGCAGGTGAGTTTATTTCCCTCCCCGTTCTCTATTTTTTTTTTTTTAATCCTTACTGACAACAGATAGCCATTCGTTTCGTGTTAAGTGATGCATATACTCATCTC
Organism: Geotrichum reessii; assembly: GCA_013305925.1. Classification (NCBI taxonomy): domain Eukaryota; kingdom Fungi; phylum Ascomycota; class Dipodascomycetes; order Dipodascales; family Dipodascaceae; genus Geotrichum; species Geotrichum reessii. The sequence continues at coordinate 152,929 of QVTG01000002.1, read as the reverse complement.
AGCCGTGAGGAACGCCAGGGCTTATTGCATGAGGGCTCAGGTTCAGCAGTCATGAGTGCCTACGTCGAGATCTGCTTTAACAACGAAGATTTTAGATTTCCCACTTCTAAAACAGAGGTCATTATTCGCAGAACAATTGGTCTGAAAAAAGATGAATATTCAATCGATCATAAAAGTGCTAGCAAGTCCGATGTTATGAACTTACTTGAAAGTGGCGGCTTCTCACGCTCGAATCCATATTACATTGTTCCACAGGGTAGAATCACTGCTCTAACAAATGCAAAAGACTCAGAACGTCTTACGTTGCTGAAGGAGGTTGCTGGTACTCAGGTCTATGATCAACGTAGAGCAGAGTCTGTAAAGGTTATGAACGAAACTAGAGTGAAACGGGAAAAAATTGATGAGTACTTAGAATTTATCAACGACCGTCTTGGCGAGCTTGAGAGCGAAAAGGAAGAGTTAAAAGAATATCACGAAAAAGATAGAGAAAAACGCTCGCTTGACTACACACTGCTTGACCGTGAGCTCAATGAGATCTCTGGTACTCTTGAAGAATTAGAGGAAAATCGTACGCAGGGTATTGACAATAATTCTGAACGACTTAATGTTTACAACGAGCTCGAAGAAAGCATTTCACAAGTTGAAGAGTCAATCTCCACCCTCAAAAACCGTGTTCAGCTGCTCAACACTGAATTGTCCCAGGCAAATGATGACCAGCGTGAACTTCTCAAGACTAAAGCTCAAAAGGACCTTGCTTTAATTGATCTTCGCTCTGATGATCAACGATCCGTTCAGAGAGCTGAGGCCCGAACGCGCGAGATCAATTCTCTCAAAAACAACATTGCTGCTAAAAAGGGTGAGCTTGCTACTATTCTGCCTAAATTTACACAACTGATGCAAAGTGAAAACAATCTCCGCGAGCAGGTGCTAAATGATGAAGCACGCCAGTCATTTTTATATTCTAAACAAGGAAGAAATGCACAGTTTGATACAAAGGAATTACGCGACACTTGGTTAAATGAGGAAATCAGTATTCTTGATAATCAGATTTCTAATAAGCAACAAACTTTCAATAATATTCAGACTGATATTGATGACTTACATCGTCAAGAAACTGAGATATCAGAAAAAATTATCGAAATGAGAAGTGAATTGGAGTCTTCCTCCGACAAGCTCAAGAAAGCCAGAGCTTTGCAGTCTAAAACTGAAGAAAAACGTGATAGACTTATGGACGAACGTAAAATTTTGTGGAGATCTGAGTCTAAAGCCGATTATGAGATTGTTGAGCTTAGTGAAGCAGTTTCCAAGGCTGAACGCGGCTTGTTTGAAACCATGAGCAGAGCTCAGGGCTCAGGACTGTTAGCTGTCAAGCGGATTTCTCAGCGTCTTAATCTTCGCGGAGTTCACGGTACTATCGCTGAGTTGATTACCGTTGACGAAAGGTTCAAGTTAGCTACTGAAGTCACAGCTGGCAGCAGTCTGTTTCACTATGTGGTTGATAATGACGAAACTGCTACCATTTTGATGGATGAGCTTTACCGGGAAAACTCTGGTAGAGTTACCTTCATGCCTTTAAACCGTATTAATCCTAAAAATCAGACCTACCCTGACTCTGACGATGCCATCCCCCTCATCAACCGCCTGAACTTTATTCCTGAAGTTGAGAAGGCTATCAAGCAGGTGTTTGGAAAGACTATTGTATGTTTAAATTTAGAGACTGGTGCTCAGTACTCCCACAATTACGGCCTCAACGCTATTACACTCAGTGGTGATAAAGTTGACACTAAGGGTGTATTGACGGGTGGTTTCCACGACACACGCAAATCAAGACTCACCGCTATGGCTCAACTGCAACAAGTCAGAGAAGCATACGAGACCCGGCAGAATGCATTTAATGAACTTAAAAAGGAGATTGCAAGAAAGGATCAGGAAATCACAGCAGCTCTTAACGAGGTTCAGAAGGCAACTCTTACTTGCCAGCAACTCTCAAATTTGTTTCAACCTCTGAGAGATGGCTTGCGAACCAACGCTCAAGAAGAAGGCCAGATCAGAGAACTGCTTACTGAAAAACAACACACATTGCAATCAATCAAGTCAGCTCTAAAAACACTGGCTGACCAGCGTGAAGCGCATATCGCAGAGTTAAACAAGCCTTTCACCCAGACTTTGACTTCTCAGGAGGTCGCGGAATTGCGCCAATTGAACACTGACTTGCCCAAACTCAAGAAGAGTCTCAATGAGTTGCTTTTGGAGCGCTCACAATTAGAGCAAACTAAGAGTCTGCTAGAAGTTGAGATTAATCAAAATTTGCAGGTTAGATTGGATCAGCTAAACTCTTCCAACGATGTAACTCTTGTTAGCGATACCGCTGTGCCAGAGCTAGAGCGCCAGATTAGTCAACTTGAGCAAGCTATCCAGGATGCTTCACATAAAATTTCGACTCTCGAACAAAGTCTTGAAGAATCACGTCTTGAGCTTGCTCAGAAGGAAACAGATCTGACCAAAGCGAAGGAAGATCGTGTTCAAGCAGCCCGTATGATTGACAGATATCACAAACAAATGGAAAAATCTGTTGCCAAGCGTGCTTTCCTTGTTGAGCGCCGCGAGGAAGTGCAGCGCAAGATTAGAGAGCTCGGTGTACTTCCAGTAGATGCGTTTAGCAAGTACCAGACATTGTCTTCAGAGTCAATTTTGCGCAAGTTGCACTCCGTATCTGAGGTTCTCAAAAAGTATTCACACGTTAACAAGCAGGCCGTTGAACAGTACAACAATTTCACAAAGCAGCGTGAAAAGCTTATTGAGCGCCGCCAGGATCTCGAAAACTCATCTGAGTCAATTCAAAAACTTATCAGCACACTTGACCAACGAAAGGATGAAGCTATTGCTCGAACGTTCAAGCAGGTATCTATGGGTTTCTCTAAAATTTTTGAAAAGCTTGTGCCTGCAGGTCGCGGTTCCCTTGTGATGCATCGCAAGGCTGATGCCCGCACCCGCCGTAACGTTGACAGTGACAATGAAGGAGATGAAGAGGAAGAGGCTACTGGGAGCGCTAATTCTGTTGAAAACTACATTGGTATTGGAATTAGTGTATCTTTTAACAGCAAGGAAGACGATCAGCAGCGCATTGAGCAGCTCTCGGGAGGCCAAAAATCACTTTGTGCCCTTACGCTTATTTTTGCGATTCAACAGTGTGACCCTGCGCCATTTTATCTTTTTGACGAGATTGATGCCAACCTCGACACGCAGTACCGTACAGCCGTTGCTGCCATGATTTCTGAACTTTCTCAAGACGGTGGCCAGTTCATCTGCACTACGTTCCGTACGGAAATGATTCACGTTGCAGAGAAGTTCTACGGTGTTATGTTCAACAACAAGATGTCTTCGATAGCTTCCATTACTCGTGACGAAGCACTTTTGTTTGTAGAGGGCCAGCAACCTCGTTAATTGTGGTTTAAGTTTTTATTTGGTTTCAACGTTGTTGTAGTTTTTTTATTATTATTATTATTATTTTTTTTCTCTCAATTTATTTTTATAATGTAAGTTTACGGTGTAACTATTGTTTTAATTCAATGTTTGTGATGTTATTATCAAGGTTGAGCAAAAACTATCATAAGCTTTAGTAACATGAAAATGAGAATAAATTTTGAGAAAAAGAAAAAAAACACAAGTTTTAACTCTTACAGCTTATAACTTTGGTTTTATTTCACGTGCTACTGAGCAGTCCATATTAGAGGTCCTTCTATTTACAGTAAGACAATTCCCATATATTCACTATAACTGTTGAATTGTTAGTAGATACCAGAACGGATTTTGATTACCTCAATAGCCGGACTTTATTCAAAATTTAAATTTGTCCGGTTCTTTGGTTGGTTTCATTTCAATGAAATTTCATTCAGGTTAGGGTAACTTCATTTTTGAAAATACTCAATGATTTTTCCAAGCTAATAATGAAAAAGGTGTATTTTTTTATATTGTTGTAGTTTGTTTAGTCAGGGTAATTATGCCTCTAAAATTTTTTTTTTTTTTTTTTTAATTTTTTCAAAAATTTTTTTTCTTTTGGGAAAATTGTGAGCCTTTGATTTCTCTCCTTCTAACTTTGATCTCCCTCTTTCGATCACAACCGATATCTGTCAACACACAACCCGAAAATGGCTGCTCAAAAATCAGGTATGTCTCTGCTTGCCTGTTGGTAATTGGTTTCCTTTTTATATGTCAGTAATTTAGCATTATAGTTGGAACTTGGCAGCTAATACAAAAAAAAAAAAAATTTTTTTATCAACAGGAATCGCTATTGGCATCAACAAGGGCCACAAGGTCACCCCTAGAGTTAAGGCTGCCCGTGTTTCTTACAGAAAGGGTGCTGCCTCAGCCAGAACCACCTTTGTCCGCGACATTATCCAGGAGGTTGCTGGTCATGCTCCTTACGAGAGAAGAATCATTGAACTGCTCAGAAACTCCCAGGAGAAGCGTGCCCGCAAGCTCGCTAAGAAGAAGCTCGGTACTTTCGGCCGTGCTAAGGCTAAGGTTGAGGCCATGACCCGTGTCATTGCTGAGTCTAGACGTGTTGCTGGTCACTAAGCATTTTTATTTTATTTTATCAACCGCGAAAAGATGAATAATGATTCTTTTTTTTTCTGTTCTTTTCTGCGTTGATGTTTATCGATGTCACCCTCTCTCTGGTTTTTTTTTTTTTTTTTTTAATAAATCCCCGTTTTTATTTTATGGGATTAACTAATTTTAACCCGTGTTCGGTTTTTATTTATTTGGTTTTGACAATATTGATATTGGCTATGCATAGCGATGGAAGAGTAGTGTGGTCCAAAAAGGGACATTGGTAATAAAAAAAAAAAAAGACTTGTGTTAACACTTGGATTCCATGCTGTCAGGCTGTAAGTTGGGGCCGTAATTCTGAGTTTAGTGTCGTGTCTTGGGGTTACTTCTTTCTTTTTTTCACTTGTAGACATTGGCGTGGACTGACCGGTTGCAATAGAAAAAAAAAAGTGTTTTAGACAACAGTTAAAAATCCTCAAGCAAATAGTAGTTGTGTATGAAATATAAAGTAGAAAAGACCCGACCAACAAGAGCATGTTACAAGTTTTGGAAAAAAAAAAAGTTTGCATCACAAAAACTTATAATCTCCTCATAAAAATGGGCAGAGTGTTGATTTAAGCTCAATATATATATTTCAGTGAATATTTTTTACTGACAGACCTATAAGTCATTCTGCTAGAAAAATAAGAGAGTTCCTACTTGTTCATGTTTCTCTCTGTAACTAAATACTTAATTGTTGACACTGATATCATTGTGTGAGCGACACCAATAAATCAATTTTTTTGTTTGAATACAAACCCACAATTTTTAAAAGATATTATAGATTGGCAAAAAAAAAAAAAAAAAAAAAAGTATGATAATTGAAAACTAACAAGAGAATAGATTTCTTTTTATTTTTTGAATAGGCCATTGGATATCTGGAATTATTAAATCAAGTTGCTAATCGCTACTGTTAAAAGTTTAATGAAATAAAAATAAAGAACAAAAAAAAATTTTTTTTTTTTTTTTTTTAGAAAAGTAAGCGAGAATAAGAAAAAGATATTACTACTACTTTTTTTTTTAGAAACTCAATATCTTGTTTGCATGTTATTTCCACTAATATCTCCATTTCAAATGTTGACAAAAAAAAGAAAAACATTGATACTCTTTATCCCACACTTGTAAAAACTTTCTCTAGATTTTTTTTCAGATCATAAGAGATCTTAAGAAAAATCATCAAAGTTATACGTGTATAGATATGATATTATCGATAAGTTTTTTGTTTTTTTTTTCATTTTCCAAAGTTAAAGATAATTTAGTCTTGAAAATCAAGCATTTAAAATTGTTTTAAAACCTGTTAATATATATATATACCACACGTATATTACTGATGCAAAAACTTCAAAAAAAAAAAAATACAAATAAATTTATAAATATCCGGCAAAAGCACACCGAGAAAACGTCTAATTTTAATGTAACTATGATTAGAGAGTAGTTTGTTTGAAGTTTTATTGTGGTGCCCATATTTATTATCAGTGTATCCTAAGTTTTTTTTAAAGTCTCATGGAAACAAATAAATTTATATTGAATATCTTTTTTGTTTTTTTGTTTTTTAAAAAAAAAAAAAAAATTATGGCAACTATATAAGGACGATAAACACCTAATTTTTTTTTTATCTACCATAACAACACACATTGTATAACCAGTTATTGCAAAATCTGAAAAAAAAAAAAATAAAATATAAAATATAAAAAGCGCGCTGAGAACGCTAATTTTTTTTTTAAAAGTCTCATAGAGATGAATGGTTTTTGAATTCCATGTTTTCTTTGTATATCTTTGTTATTACTGTTTTTTTTAATTATGTAACTATATGTGATGTATGTTAAAAAAACAGATTTTTCCATCTACCTAAAAGTTTACTAACAAACTATGACTATAGTCTTATACCAAGAAAAAAAAAAAAAAGTCATTTTTAGCATTATATCATCCATGCTGTCAAAAGGATACAAAAACTGTATATTATCTCAAACATGTTGTTACTGAGCTTTGGGTTGAAAATAAAACTGAATGACCCACATCTATTATATATTTTTTAATTGACCCAAAACGTGTCTCATTAATGGCACAAAAAAACAAAAAAATGATAATCTGAAAACTACACACATTCAAAAAAAAAAAAATCATGTCTAGAAAAAAAAATAACTATATTTCTCAAAAAAATAACAAAACAAAACAAAAAATCATAATACATTTAAAAGGCCTTGACAGTAGGGTAGCTGACACTACTGGCAGTGCCAGCAATATCATCTTCAACTACTTGGCTGCTTTCTATGAGCTCACTTAAAATTCTGCGAATCACGGCAATCACGCGGGCATGGCGTTTCACAGTGTCAAGCTCTAACCCAGCCATTTTTTCTGCTAAATCTGCGTCATCGTTACAATACTTGGACGACCGCTGCTGCACTCCAACCGAAAACCGTCGGCCATTGTCATAGTCATAGCGCGATGCCAGTTGTGGATATTGATTTTTATTAGCTCCAGTTGGTGATCCCAAAGGAAAGTCCGTTTGCAATGTCTGTTGTTGCTGTTGTTGTTGTTGTGGCGGTTGGTCCGAATGCAGTTGTGGCAACGAATGTTGCTGTAATGGCGACTGCTTAAGGTCAGAGCCTAGTGTTGGATATACATTAAGCGACCGATTAGCATTTGTCGTGGGCATTGAATTACTAAGATTATTTAGCAAAGTCTCAGTTTTTTCGCTTTGTTGTGACGCAGCTTGCGGTTTGGATGTAGGCAGGTTGCTGGATAGCTGAGCAAAAAACTGGTCAGCTTCAATCAAATCTTGTTGTGATCGAAAAGGCGGCAGGTGGTGACCTCTTCCACCAAAGTCCATAGCAGCAGAGCCAAAATAGTTAGACGGTACTGGAGCCGGGGGAGTAATACCCACAAGTTGCTCAATTGTTGCGAGTCGGGCAGCCATGTCATTAGTATAGCTAGGGGCGACACGTGCACGTTTGATGTACTCAATAAACTCAGCAGTGGCCTCAAGGCTGCGCTTGCGTGAGGCTGCAACAGCGGCTGCCGCAGCTTCAACATCGAACGGAGGTGAGAGGGGGCCCTGACTATTGCCTGCTGGAGTAGTCAGCTGATCAAAGCTTCCAAAGTTAGATCCGGTGGATGATTGTGAGTTCAAACGATTTCGGCCGGCAAAATTGGCATAGTTGTTAGTATAATAATCAAGAGCGCTGGTGCCATAGTCGAGGCCAAAATCAGACTTGAAACGTGGATGCAGCGGATACTGCGAATAACCATTGCAGTCAAAGTAGGGATCATTATGGTTGTTGAGCAATCCAGAAAAGGATGCGCGGTTAATGTATCCTGGTAGCGGGGCACCACTACTGCTGTTGCTTTTGTGGCGATTGCCAGACGACTTGCTAGAGTCATCAGCATGAGTCTTGACATGCTTTTTGAGATCCTGAGGACGCTTAAAGTTCTTTTTGCAAAAGTCACATTTATAGGGCTTGAGCGGCACGTGAACCCTAATATGGGAAGTTATGTGATCACGTTTGACAGTGATTACTCTGCAGTTGTCCCATCTACAAGCAAGAGAAAGATTGTTAGTTGACTTGCGACCAACATGAACCTCACAAAGATGATTGTAGAGAAGCTCAGGATTAGAAAACTGAGAATTGCAGTTAAGCCATTTACAAGAAAGCATGTTTTCCTGAGGTGGTGTAGTTTGTTTGTTTATAATTTGAGTGGTAGAATGAGATGAGGATAAGTCGTTTGAAGTGGTTGGTGAAATGATATTTTCAGAATTCGGTTTGAGGTTTGTAGAAGGGTTTGAGATAGATGAAGTAGAAGACGCGGGGCTTGGGGCAGAGAGAGGTGATTTTGGAGATGAATTTGAAGATGGAGAAGGGGAAATGTTAGATGATGGGTTTGTGGATTCGACTAATGTGTTAACACCGACGGAATTTTGTGAGTTTTCGGTGTTGATGATGGTGTTGATAGGACTAAATTGACTATTTGGCTTCATTTTGTTGCTACTAAAATTTGGAATGTGCAAAAAAGAAAAGGACTGGTTATCCGGTTGTTGTAAAGAAGACATGATTAAAGTGTACTGTAGGAGCAAATAAATGATGGTAGTGATGATAAATACGCAATAGATAGGCAGTATCTCTAAGAAATTTACGAAAAAAAAAAAGTATAAACAATGTTGAAGTATATCACCATACAGAGATAGAAAGGGAAAAAAAGGGATGGAAACAGTGAATGAGAGGGAAAAAGGGAGAGTTTAAATAGTTTTTGTACACATTGTTTTGATGGTGTAATGAAGCTAAAAGTTTATTTTGTTGTTAAAAATTGCGTTTAAAAGTTTAAATGACGACAATAAAAAAAATACTTTTATTGGTTATTATTGTTATTAGTAAACACCATTAAAAAAAAAATTGACATTTAAATGTTGTTTTTTTTTTAATAACTTTTATCTTGTGAAACTATGAGATAAATAAAACAAGTTTTTATATGATATTTTTCTTTTTTTTCTAAACTAATTAAAATTGTTTTCTTTTTTGGTTTTGTTTTTCTTCCAATTTTTTGCCCAGACTTTTTTGTTGTTGGTTTTTTAGTTTATTTTTTTTTCTTGGGGGTTACAATCGAATCAGACTTATGTAACCACAAAATAAATGATAATAAATATTGTTAAATATTATTAAATAATAATAAATATTGAACGTACGTTTAACTATAACCGTCAACTGTTCCATCAAAAGTATGACAATAGTAATATACGTATAATAGTATCACAAAAAAAAAGAGAGTTATAACTTGAAACTAAAAGCCTTTTCTTTTTTTTCCAAGCTCCACAAATTCTTGGCCTTTTCCAAAAAAAAAAAAAAAATACTTTGACGCCCAAGAAATAGAAATTACCAAATGGAAAATTAACCTGTATGGTGGGAGAACCATATCATTCTCAGATTCACATTATTTACACATGAAAAGAAACCGCCAAATGAAAAAATCGACTGTAATTTAATAAAAAAAAAAAAAATAAAAAAAGATATGAGCACAGGTTCAACGCTAACATACATCTTGATACCAAACAGCTAATTCCTATAAGAGCCTTTGTACAAATAAAAGCATTAATATTTACTCGACCAGATGTAAAGCCGTAATCAAATTTGGAATCTCTTTAGAACCCCCAAAGATGGTTTTATCAAAATCTCCAAAACCTTCCCCCAAAAAAAGCTAAGCCAACGTGAGCTCACTTGACTACACAGAAAAAAAGGTCACTACTTTTTATTAAACATAATAAGTGTGCTAAACCAAAATTATATAAATGAATTAATGAGACTCATTCAAGTGATATTGGAAAAAAAAAAAAAAAACTAAAGATGACTGAGCTTGTCAACTCAGATTTGTCTCTGAAACAGTTAAAACTCATATATTGAGTAATAATTTATGATAATTTTCAAAAACAATGATGCAAAAAAAAAGGGCATTATGATATGTTATTTTGTCATTATTTTATAGTATTTCATTGCTAATATTTTGTTTGTTGTATTTATTAACTCGTTATACCGTGTCTGTAATTTACAAATTGCCCTTGATCTAGTGTTCCTACTGCGCCTAACCCAAACAATAGATTGGTAAATGAACTGACTATAATATATGTATTTCATTTCCTGTCTACATTTTTTTTGAAAGAAAAACAAAGTAATTAATGGTGTTTGTATTGAGGATACATTTTTTTTTTTTTTTTTTTGAATATATACTTGTACTTCTTCTCCTCTAATTTACGCGTATATACAAATTTCGTTTCAATTCATTTTAAACACGCACACACATTTTAAAGCAGGCATTACTTTAAAACACTTTTCCAATGTTTCTTTTTATTATTACATGATGTTTTTTAAGCCTTGTCTAGTACCCACACAACAGCCTTGATTTTTTTTTTTTTTTTAAATTTTCTTTGGTTTTTGGAAATTATTCATTTAACCCCTTTAAACAAAACTATGAATGCTGCCAAGCTTTTTTTTTTTTTTTTTTTTTTGCTATAGTAACAAAGCTAATCTTATCATATCTTTTGGTTTACTGTGGCTAGATTTGAATTTAAACAAAAGTTTTTTTTTTTTTTTTACAGTTGTTGTAAATTTATGGTTTTGTAGTACTAATAGTAATAAACAAAAAATATTTTAATTATACAAAAAGTAAAACTTATTGAAACCTACTTATCGCTTCGCACTTACACATTAAGCTTTAATAACAATAATCAATACATTAAACTACATAAATAAATAACGTGTCAAACTTATTTCTTAGCAGCCTTCTGAGCAGACTTGGTGACCTTACCGGCCTTCTCGGACTTGTCGACGGACTTGATGACACCGACAGCAACGGTCTGTCTCAT
>QVTG01000002.1:0-141980 GCA_013305925.1 Geotrichum reessii | reverse complement strand
AACTTATTTCTTGGCAGCCTTCTGGGCAGACTTGGTGACCTTACCGGCCTTCTCGGACTTGTCGACGGACTTGATGACACCGACAGCAACGGTCTGTCTCATATCACGGACGGCGAAACGACCAAGAGGGGGGTACTCAGTGAAGGCCTCAACGCACATGGGCTTGGAGGGAACCATCTTGACGATAGCAGCATCACCGGCCTTGACGAACTTGGGAGAGTCCTCAGTCTTCTTACCAGTACGACGGTCAATCTTCTCGATCAAAGTGTCGAACTTGCAAGCAATGTGGGCGGTGTGGCAATCAAGGACGGGAGAGTAACCGGCAGAGATCTGACCAGGGTGGTTGAAGATAATAACCTGGGCGTTGAAAGAAGCGCAGCCCTTAGGGGGGTCGTTCTTGGAGTCACCGCAAACGTTACCACGTCTGATTTCCTTGACGGAAACGTTCTTGACGTTGAAACCGACGTTGTCACCGGGAAGACCCTCAGTGAGGAGTTCGTGGTGCATCTCGACGGACTTAACTTCAGTGGTGACACCAGCGGGGGCAAAGGTGACGACCATACCGGCCTTGATAACACCGGTCTCGACACGACCGACGGGCACAGTTCCGATACCACCGATCTTGTAGACATCCTGGAGGGGAAGACGGAGGGGCTTGTCGGAAGGTCTGACAGGGGGCTCAATGGCATCGATGGCCTCAAGGAGGGTCTTACCCTTGACGACACCGGCCTTGGTCTCCTTCTGCCAGCCCTTGTACCAGGGGCAGTTGGTGGAGGGCTCAATCATGTTGTCACCGTTCCAACCAGAGATGGGAACGAAAGCAACAGTCTTGGGGTTGTAACCAACCTTCTTGATGAAGTTGGAAGTCTCCTTGACAATCTCGTTGAATCTGTCCTCGGACCACTTAACGGAGTCCATCTTGTTGATGGCAACGATAAGCTGCTTAACACCAAGGGTGAAAGCAAGGAGGGCGTGCTCACGGGTCTGACCGTCCTTAGAGATACCAGCCTCGAACTCACCGACACCACCAGCAATAATGAGGATGGCGCAGTCAGCCTGGGAAGTACCAGTAATCATGTTCTTGATGAAATCACGGTGACCGGGAGCATCAATGACAGTGACGTAGTACTTGGGGGTCTCGAACTTCCAGAGAGCGATATCAATGGTGATACCACGCTCACGCTCAGCCTTAAGCTTGTCAAGGACCCAAGCGTACTTGAAGGAACCCTTACCGAGCTCGGCGGCCTCCTTCTCAAACTTCTCAATGGTTCTCTTGTCGATACCACCGCACTTGTAGATAAGATGACCGGTGGTGGTAGACTTACCGGAATCGACGTGACCGATAACGACGAGGTTGACGTGAGTCTTTTCTTTGCCCATTTTTAATATGTAGTTTATAAATTGATACTAGGATATTAGTAGTGAAGAGGAAAAAAAAAAAATGAAGGATTGCGGAAAAACGAATCAATTTATATTTTTATCAAAGACAATAAAAAAAATTTTTTTTTTTCTGGACTGTTCTGTAACATTTTTTTGGCCTTTTTTCGTTATCTTTTTTTTTTTTTAATTTTTTTCACAATAAAAAAGTCCCAAAAAAAAAAATTTTTTTTTTTTCATCTTTACAGCAAATATTTCTCGTTACCCTGCTAAAACACTTAAACCATTTAAACTATCCATGTGGCCCACACCTGAAAACTTTTAGGTGATGACTTGGCTTCTACACACTCATGAACCCAACACAAAAAAGTTAAAAAAAAAAAAAAAATTTTTAAACTTTTTGTGGTTTAATGAAAAAAAACCACAAATCAAAACTTTTTCAACACAAAAAAAAAAAAATTCTAAATATAATTTTTATGGCCAAGTCAGTCTCATTATTGTAATAATGGTAAATATCTCATGTCTCATGTCTTATTTTAAAATCTTACTACCATTCACAATGACCCATGAAATTTAAAAAACAAAACTGTATTAACAAGCTTGTCTGTATCAATTATCAAGGTTACCTATTAGAAACACAAACCTGTATTAACAAGCTTGTCTATAACAATTATCAAAACTACGTATTAGAAACATGGCACGATTTAGCAAAAATAAAACAAGATATTTTATTCTTGTAAAAATATGAAGAAAAAAAATGAGTCTTCATGAGTACTAACTTCATCTAGGGCCGACGGTAGTCATCGGTAAAAACTTTACAGCGTAATTTAGAGTTTATATAGAATATTAATGTTTTTTTTTGTTTTAGTTCAGACGTCATAATTTTCAAGCCAACCTACCACTTTATAAACATTGTAGATTTATATTGTCGTTCGTAAACACAAATATTCAAAAAAAACAATTACTCATAGTCACAGAGGTTTTTTATTTTATTTTTTTTTTAAAAAAAAGGGCTCATTTGAAGAGGTTGTTAAAAGATGGTGAGTAGCGCTAATTGTTGCAGTACGTGGAAATATTATAATTTCGGTTGTTTATAATTAGTGATTGCCTTTTTTTTTTTATTACTTTAGAATTATAACTGATATTTTCATGCAACAATAGTAGCTCACTGCAATGTATTTGTTAATTTTCTTGCATTTTTATTGTTTCAAAAGAGTCACAGCTGTTGCTATGACTGGTCTGAAGATTATTTGGATCTCAAGTCTAAATCTATCATTTACAAAATAATATCAAACCTTCGTTATTCAGTAAAAAAAATTAAAATAAAAAACTATATACTCTATTAAATGTTCTTCAAAGGTTGTTAAACTTATATCAAAGCACCACTACAGTAGATATCCATCATGAGTTTTCATTATTGTTTATTTTTATCAAGCAACTATATCAATAAAAAGTTAAGTTTTCTTTATTTTGTTTGCAATCTCACTTTATGTATATAATGATCATTTAATGCATCAAAACCTTTTTGATGCTTTATGTCAAGGCCTAAACAGTTCACCCCCAATATTTTTTTATTCAATCTTAATGTGGCATTTGGATTATTTGCCACCTGTAAAAATACTTATGCTTGTATTACTTTATGTTTACTTGAACCTTTGTTTGATGACTTAAAATGAGTAATTCAGAAGAGAAAAAAAAAAAGCTACCAGAAGATGAATAAATTTTACACATAAAATGTATTTAGTTTGCTTTTGTTCAAAAGATAATACATTTTGAATTCAGCTGTTTTCTTAAACTTCGAGGTCACAAGTCTATGACTCAACCAATACAAGGCTACAGTCATCATGTTGGTCTTATCGGTGGCTCACTAAAAAAAAAAGCAATCAACTATTCTCAGGGTCTTTTCAGGGTCCATTAACAAGCTACAATATATCACATGTCTGATGAATCATTTATTGTCATTATTTGTATCTATGATATCAAGTAAAACCAATTTTTGATTGAATGTGTTTGACAAGAAAAAAAAAAGCGTAACTTAACATTTATGTCATGTCTGATAGCTGATGACTGGTTCTGACTGGACTCTGTAGTACATAATACATGATAAAGTTATTTTATTAAGAAAATCAAAAAGTTACAAACTTAGTGGAAACAACTAATAAATATAAGTGAAATGTGCTAAATGTTGTATTAAAATCATTTTCACACAAAAGAAATTTGCATATTATACTAATGAAAGGGAGATACAATACCATTTAACTTTTAATTATTATTACTATCTTGTTTATTTAGGTGTCTATTGTAATTACATACTGAGAAGATACCAGGCTTACCTGGGTCTGGGGCAATTTGTAACGCCTGTACCCGTAGGCGCGGAAATTCGGGAAGGCCAGAATTCTCTCATGAGCCGCAAGGCCTCCTCGTTTCGGCGTTGAGGAGGCCCGGTAAGCTGGTCTCAAGCGGGCTAGGAAAACCTTTAATGCATCTGATAGCGGCCATTCTGTATGCTTCAGTGCTAGAACAGTAAAACCTAACCCGGGCTGCCGATGACTTACGCAGACTTCCCTGAATTGGAGCGGGCTCTAGCCTAACAGTGAGGTTAACTTTTAATTATATCAATGATATTTGATGATTTATTTTCTTGCCAAACATATATTATCATTTTTTTTTCTCTAGTGACGCCGTACTGGTCATAAAATCAAAGTCTGTGAAAACATGAGACTTTGTCAAACCAATACTTCATTATTTAAAATACTGGTATTAAAAATTGCCTTCAGATATAGAGCCTATGGAACTACTTTGTTTTTTTATTAGCATTGATGATCTTAATTTCTCAAGAGAATGATATATACAAAAAAAAAAACAGCAGTTTTGAGCAGTTAAACTCTTGATGAAAAAATTTTCAGCACATGAAACTAATTACAACCAATACACAACTACACAATCCCATGAATATATGCATTTGGTTGTTAATAAAACAAATTAAAACGGTGATTAAACCTCTTTTTGATGTAAAATTGAGTATATACATTTTTTTCTTGGTTTTTTTTTTTTTCCTGTGTTAATTAATTGCTTTTATCATTATTGTTTTAATGGCTTAATATGAAGTGAAATATAAAAGATTATAACTTTTCCAACCTATTTGATTCCCTTGTAATATGTCACCTTGCTATGAGCAAAACTTTCAAGAGGTAAAATAAAGTAAATGTCATAAAAAATATGATATTATTTCAAAAAAAAATTTTATATTTGACACTGGCCACTTGTTTTCTTTTTGAATTCGTATCGTTTAAACATACTGATATATATATATGGTGTTTAATACATGTGTGTCTATACGTAAATCTATCAGTCACTTCCTACAATAAAACCACTCTCAATTATTATGCGGCTGAAATAATAAGCTTTGAACTATGTGACTTATGTCTTATTATTATTGGTTTTAATTGTGGTCAACGCGTTGCCAGGGTAAGGAATATAAAAGGCATATATAGTGTTTAACCATAAATAGCAAAATAAGAAATTTTGGTTTTTTTGTTGTTTTTTTTTGGCGTTTTTTTTTTTATTTTCCCTCCTTTTCTTTCTTTCATAAAACATTACTCCATCTTTAGCATATCCAACCTCTACATTATTAATTGATCTTGTCTCTTCTAAATAGCCAATTGCGGACTACTATAATAACTACCAAGTTTTGAACTAACAAAAAGTTTTTTTTCGTCAATCTAATTTTGCCATTCACAAACGGGCATTTTGCTTTTTTTTTGTTTAACACGCGAGTAATTTGTCTTCATTTCCAACTATACGCGTCACACTCAACACATATATCACTGCAATGGATACTAAAAAACAAATCATTGTTGACGCGTCAGATGACGACGATCTATTTCATCGGTCAAGTACTGTTGCTTCTACGACCCGCAAAACTTATACTGGGAAGGTTTCTGGGCTCGACAACGCGGGTCTCAAAGCCCGTATGTTATTAAACACGGACTCGCTAGCTGACCGTTTCACCAAAGCCAGCACGCACGTTAATATCAATAACCTCACCCCGCTGACACATCGGCCTTTGAATCAAACGCGTTCTGAAGACATCAGACCATCTATGACTTCCGCGCCTTGGGACGACAATATTTTTGATCTTCCCCGGTCACCGTCTCCAGACACTACCAATACCGATGTTGCTGCCAATTTAGTATACCTTAAGTCACAGAAAATGTTCCCGCTGCCACGTGGACGTCTTCCATCTGAGCCCAAGCTCGCCGTGCGGCACACATTTACTGAGCACCCTGATAGCCAAAATGTATTGCTAGCGCTCACTATCCACCACAATCCATTTCGCTACCCTGCCAAGTGGGACGGCCTCGTTTATTCATATGCGTGGTGGTGTGTAAAAAATGTTACTCCACTTAGTCTTTATGCGACACCCACAGCTGTGCGAACAAAGATTGGGCAGCTCCTAGCTACTACTGACCTGGAACGTACTCTTCCTGAGAAAACCGCGCAGCTTGTCACTATTGCGCGTAAGCTTCGTCAACAGGCCGACGCCGATACGAAGTTGCGCAACAATTTGCGGAAAGGTAACAGCTACTTTTCAAATCTAGCCTTGAGCAGCTCATCATTACTGGTCAGCGGAAATAGATTTATGCGCGGTGATAAAGCGCGACAGAACGATGATCTTGAATCGCCAACACGGAGAAAGCGCAGTGGTCGGTTGTCGTTGCCGACCAAGTTTCCGTCATCTTCTCCGCCAGTACAGAAATCTTCCGCGCAAGGATCGCCTGAACAACCGAATATGCTTGAGGAAGAAGAAGAAGATAGCTTAGAAGACATTGCTCTTCAAGAAAAGGGTAAAGATGGTTATGATTCTGACAGTAGCGAGGACGTCTACCGCCCTGCTATGGCTGCATATTCACCTGGCGTAAAAGTGCTTTTAAATGATGTTGCTTCACGACCTGAGTCTGAGGCTGTTATTGATATCGATGAGTTTGACGACAATGGACAACCTTTGGCAGAAGCGCCTACTCCCAACGGTCGTTACTTTCTGCGCAAACGGTCAGCAAGTGTTAGTGAGAGACAAAATCAGTTGGCATCTGAGCGGAAGAAAAAAGCCCTAACAGTCACCCCGCGCCCAGAAGATTTTAATGTTACGCAACGCCGGGGACGCGGTCGGCCGCGAAGCCGGCGTGGGTCCGTTGATGCCACTTCACGGGAGAAAACACCAAAAGTTGGACAGAACCAGAAACTCGAACAAGAGCTCGACTCTGAAAAAGAACATGAACCGGCTCCAATGCCCTTACGGGACGACAATGAAGAAGATGAACCATTTATTATTGCAGGTGTGATTTCTAGCGACTCCTCGCCCTTGCCAAGCGTTGAACCTGAACCTGTGGTACCAACCGAAAATCTCATCTCAAAGTCTGTTGTTACTACTGAATCAGACAATCACGATAAATCATACCCTAATGTGCTACTTCAGTCTGAATCTAAACCAGAAGCGGAAACAGAACCAGTAACTGAAGCTTTCAAAAGGGCTGCATCTAAATCAGAATCATCTTCTATATCAGCCACAGACAAGGACAAGAAAAATGAAGTCAATATCGCGGCTTCGCCTGCTAGGATCACCAGACGCCGCGGGCGACGAGTGTCAAATGCTAACAAGAAGACTACTGCTGGATTTGCTGTTACTAAAGCAACGTCTCCGCCTGTAGCGATCCAACGTCTTCATAAATCACCAACACATACTTCCCCTGTCTTGTCTACTTCTACCACCACTACAAACATCACTAGTACTGCTAGTGGAGTCACTATTTCGCTGATAGACTTGCAACAGTTGCTGAGTGAGACAACAAAAGCGGCAATAGAGGCTGCAATGGCAGCTACAGTGCAGCGCGAGACGACATGGGCTTCACAGCTTGTCGAGCAGCATAATCGTGCTATAGGTGAGCTTGCTACCGCTAATCGCGAAATTGCGAGCACTTTTGCGGCTCACACGGAGCGTCTTGGAAGCTTAGTTGAGGCTAACACGCGGTTGATGGGTGAGTTTTTTCGTAGAGGGCTTCAACCAGCACAGGATACAAAACATTTTGAGTCAGCAAATCCAGAATCCACCGCGGCCGAAAAAAGTGTAAAGGAAAATGAGCCGGCAGAGACAATCGGCCCAGTGTTGTCAGAGTCTGTACCGCAAGTTACGCCCACTCGTTTAGTAGAAGAGTCTGCACCTGCAAGTGAGGTTACAGATGAGCTAGATGCCATTGTTGATCCCAAGTCTATCAACACATCACCAAAGCAAGGCGACCTCATAATTGATGAAGGTTTAGATAAGGATGTGGTCGAGAATGATGTTAGTAGTAGTGGTAGCAGCGCAGCCACTGCAAATGAAGGCATGGAAAATCAAGAAAAAGCGTTGACTGCAGGTGCTGATTTGCCCTCTGGCGAAGATCATATGGAAGGAGCCACTAGTTCAGACGAGCAGGAAGAAACACTAAATAAGTCTAGTTCTCAGGTTTTAGTTAAGCACATGGTGAGCAAGTTTTTGACAGAAACGACAACTATTACCACTTCTACCGAATTTCCTACGGTTGCTTCTGACGATTACGACATGGATGACGCTGCTGCTGATGCTGAGGCCAATGATGATACTAATGCTAGTAATAAGGTTAACAGTGAGGCGGTTCCCATGGCCCCTGTTGATGCCAAGTTCAACAATGATGCTATTGTCGACGCGATGGTCAACGAAATCATTGACATTGTTGACACAACGATTGATATTGGCTCTACAGGCACTAATAATGAAACCACACCTCTTCCTACCGTCGAGGAAAGCGATCTCGACGAGGATAATGAGTCGTCAGTTGCCGCTGCCGCTCGTGTTCTGCTCAAGTCTAAGAGCCCAGAAATTGGTTGCTCCAGTTTCGCCAAAGCTGCAGTAGAGGCAACAACAGTCGAGCCCAAAAATGACAATGAACAAGATGATTTGGGTCCAAAGTCTGAGTTAATTGCAGAAAAAGGAAATGATGCAAAAAGGACTTCTGTGGATGCATGAAACAAAAAAACAAACACAGACTTTTTGATTAACGTTAGTTTTATATATATTCCTTTTTATTTACTGCATTTTAATATCTATTGATGTCTATCTTTTTTCCTGAGAAACCTCGTTATTACTTTGAATAGAATTTTGTAGTGTAATTATTTGACTGTAATCACTTACAACAGACGTAACAGTTACAAATCTTCAATTATCAAATTCTTAATGTTAACCAAAATCTAAGCAAAAAAAAAAAAAAAAGAAAAAACGTCGTCAATATCTCATACTAAAAACATTTGTTAAATACTAAAACTTTGATTTGGAGTTAACTTCTTTATTGCAAGCCTTGAAGCATATGCCCAAATTACACTATTATTTTGTTTGGTTTATCTCTCTATACATGACTATAATACGGTGACTCGGAATTGGTAGGTTTTTGAAAAAAACTTTCAGTTAATCAAACCCTTTTTTTTTTTATTTTTTTTTTTTCGTGTAACTGGATATTTTGTCTTGTAATTTTTTGAAGCTTTTTATTTTTTTTTTTTTCTTTTTTTAATTTGGTTTTTTTAAGAAAAAAAAAAAATTTCAATTATAACAGTATCCAATAATCGCGCACATTAAAAAAAATGTTTCTAAACTTTCCGGACATTTTTACCAAATTCCTTAAGGGTTTTTCAACAACTTTGTGTTTTTCCTTTTTTTTTTTTCTTTTTTAATAATAATTTTTAATGATAATTAGGCTTAAAATTTTTAGTATATTTTTTTATTTTTTCTTTTTTTTTTTTTTGAGAAATTTTTGAATTTCAAAAAAAAAAAAAAAAAAGTGTTTTTTTTTTTTTTTTTTGCTTATCGTATATAAAGTGATTCCAAGCATATTTGGGAAAGTTGATCATTAATCCTTTAAAAGTTCTCATTTTCTCACAATTTTTTAAAAAAAAAAAAAACTGGTTTGTTGCAAAAAATATATATATATATACTATAATTGATTAATCAATGAAAAAACTACTTAGTTCTACACATTAATCACGACAATGTAACTTTTTTTTCTGCATTGTTTTAAAGACAATTTCATTTAATTAAATCAATGTTTGTTAAGTCCGGAATTTTTTTTTTTTTTGTTTCAAAATTCAATGCGTTTAATATGAATGGATACAAAGAGGCCTAATTCCGATTCCGACGGTTTATCGTTGCGTGCGACTCTTAGGACCAGCACCTATCAGATTATATATATTCGGGGGCAGGTTACTCGAAGAATTAATTTGAAAAAAAAAAAAAAGGCTATCGTGAAATAGTAATGAAACAACAACCTTGAAAAATTACTACAATTTTTTATTCAACTTTTTTTTTTTTTTTACTCTCATTAAAAAAAAAAAATCTTCAACTTTCAAAATTCCACAGTTTTTATTTTATTTTTTTTTTTAGCCTAAAAGTTCGATATATACAATTTGTACAAATGAGACACAATTCACTGCATAAAACTGTTAAGCCCCGACAACTCGCTTTGTTGGCCTAGGAAGTTCTCCCAATCAACCTTTGACTGGCCAGCAAATATATCGGAAAAGCTAAAACGCTTATTAGACATGTTGTCATCAACGCCTAGGTCAAGAGCTGGGTTACTTCTATCGAGAATAACTGGCGTGTTCGTTGGTGTTTCTGCTATTGGCGGCTGTCTTGGTGCTTGCGACAATTGCTGCTGTTGCTGCTGCTGCAGGGGTGGTTGAGTCGGTAACGGTGCTTGCCAGTCTGCATTGATATCCTGTTGTTCTGACATCATATATGGTGGAAGAAACCTGCCAAAAAGTTGCGAGTCTACTTGGTCCATAATGCCAGGTAAATATGTCTGTGGCGACGACTCCGTCACACTTGATGCTGTTGTCAGAGGAGTTTCTGTAATTGGCGTCGAATAATTGTTATTATTACCATTGCTGCTGCTAGAAGCGCTTGGTTCGACTGGCAAAGAAGGTTCCGAAAAACCTGCCATAGAAACAGGGGGCGTTGGCTGGATAAAAGCCTGCTGAATGTCTGAATACTTACGAACCAGTGGTTGGCCAGAATCCTCTGACATTGTGATACCTGTTGCATCACCTTCCACACTTGCACCAAACTCACTTTGTTGATTAATTGCTGTGTTGTCATTTGCCATTGGCATTTTTGCTGTTCTCCGGTTGAGTTGCTCAAACAACGTATTCAAGAGATTGTATGTGCGTTGCGCAGCTACACTCGCATCTTTTAATGATGTTAATGCGTTTTTACCAATTTCAGCATCCTTTCTAATATTCTCTGCTTCAGGATCGTTGGGGTTTTCATGAACATAGTACACAAGACATGCCACTGAAAAGAATATGGTGTAAATCGAAAACCAGTACGCACCGTTTAATAATTTTTTTGACGTCAGCTCATGTGCTATGTACATGGCGCGACGCGAGACGGCAATGCAGTTCAACGCGGATCCTGTTTTAGCTTGCGACTCGCGAGAACTCCGGAATTTGGGGCTACAGTAGTGGATGAAAGGCCGATAGAGGACGATTTGAACATGGCATAATGCCAAGTTCAAAAGTCGATTAGCTTTCAGGTACTGGGGAGGAGGTAATGTGTCTGGTCTCAATTCCACAGGAAGTTTGGCGATCCAATCCCGAATTTCAACTTCCATTTCGAGGACCTTATTGTGAGTGTTGAATGATGAATCTTTGGCTTTAACAGGATAGATATTTTTCATGATGTGTGACAGAATCGTGATAAGACGCGTGTGCGCATTGGCAATTCCCGCAGAAGATATTTTGCCTTCGCTCTGTGGATAGTACGCATCTTCAGTAATGTTTTCATCGTCAATTTCTTCAGGCAAATCTTGATCAAAATCATCCTCCGAAATTGACCGAGGTAAGCCCAGCATAGCGTTAACATAAATGTCCATTTTACGAATGGTCCAAAACAATCGTTTACGAGTTTCTGACTCAATCGGATCAAAGTGATGTGCCACTTTTCGGTGAAGACCTGCTCGTAGTGACGACCGTAACGCTACACCGATATAGGAGTAACAAGTTGAAAGCCTCGCTGAGCATTGCAAAAAGATAATCATCATGACAATAGACTGAATAGCATAAGTGTCACGCGCATCAGCGATATCAATCAGTTTGCGAGCAGCCACAAAGTATTTGTACCCTTCACTGACATCTTTGAAACCTAGCCGCTCGCATTTGTCCATAGAAAACAGCACTCCAACCGCCATAATAGAGTATACGAGGGGCAGTATTTTGTATTGCTTGTTTGTGTAGTCGTCTGGGTCTGTTTCATATAGTAGATCAAGATCTCTAATAAAAGAAGGCCGATGGTAAAACCGGAAAAGCACGCAAGCATTGTCCCAGACAGCCTCTATCAGCTCACTGGCAACATTTTTTGGTGGCAAGATAATTTTGATTTCGCGGCCGAGTAAGCCGTTTGGTGATGATGCCAGAGTGCTCTGGGGGGAATATACAGCGTTTAGCTGTGCATCATTAGCTATAGAAGTTCCACTGCTTTTTGGTAAACCGGTTTCCTCATCAATCTCGTTATTAAGTCCTTTCACAGCCAAGATGTTTGCAATGCCGTTTTGGGCCAACTTGAATTCAGGAAAAGATGTGTTCATACTTGCCGGGTCAGTTAGTTTTGTTTTTTGGACACCATCCAAAAAGGCAGCGAGATTGAAATCCGGGCTGTAGATATCGATACCAGGCATGATAGCGTTGATGATGAGCTCAGCACACTTGAGTTTGTTTTCAACACGACGTACGTCTGGTAGGCGTTTACGATTGGAGGGTTGGTTGTATGTACATTCTAGAGTGGTATTAGAAAAACGGATGGAAAAAGCCAGTAGCGTGATCAACACAAGAGGTTGTAAAAAAAAAAAAACCTACCATAACTATAGACCGTACAGTGAATGCAAGGCTGTTGGCCATCACATTTTACTTTTTTTTTCCTACCTAAAAAATATTGTTAGTTTAGAGAATTGTAATTCAATTTTATAATTTCAACATACATTCATCGCAGGCCCTGGTAACACGTTTGCGCTTTTTCGTTTCAGTCTGTTGGTCCGTCAAATATTCCGTTGACCGCTCTGGTAGCAGTTCTGAAAGATTTGGTTGTGACTGAAGACAAGTTGCAGGCGGTACTGGACTCATTGTATGCTATTGCGGGGTGTATGTTGGTGGTCTGTGATATTTATGAATGGCAAAAAAAAAAAAAAAAAAAAAAAAAAAAAAAAAAAAAAAAAAAAAAAAAAAAAAAAACAACAAAAAAAAAATAAAAAAAAAAAAAAAGAAATAAAACCCCTTACTCCACAACAGAATACTACAAGGGTCGACCAGAACGCAGAGATGGTGAAGTAAAAATGAGAATCAGGAGGAGGAAGAGGAGATGCTAAAAAAAAAAAAGTCTTTTTTTTTTTATTTTTTTAGCTTTTTCGTAGAAAAGAAGAGGATTATGATGGCGCAAATGTAGAGAACCCTAACCCTACACTTATCAAACGAGCAGCCAGCAAAAGACCCTCCTTTTACGAGACAGTGAAAAGATTTGCATTTAAAAAAATAAAAGTAAAAAAAAAGACAGTTAGATTTTGTCAAAATTTGATGAATTTTATAAATACACAAGAATAATTTTTTTGTTTTTAATAAGCGTTTGAATGTTTCGTTCAGTTTGCCTGGGTCTGTATAAGATCGAGTGTTCAAATATTTAGCACTTCTCGAGACCTTCATTTGAAAATGTAAAACACCATGAAGAAAAAAAAAAAAAAAAAAAAAAAGCAATAATATCATATTGGAGGGCAGAGTTCAAAATAAAACATAATAATAATAAACAGTGTTTTTTATCGTAAATTATTAGTCCATACCTTCTTGGCAAGACAAGCAGCTATTTAAAAACCAGTCATGTCAACTACTTGCTAAATTCTCAATTCGTTTCTATCGTGATCTATAAATATTTGAAATACATCTATAAATTTCTTAGCAAAAGATTTTTTTTAAAAAAAATCATATATATTTTAGCTACAACTGATAAGAATTTTTTTTCTTCTCATCTTGTCATACAATATATCAAAAACATATATTTTTTTCAATGGCTTGGCACGAAACCTGGGGTCTATAACTGCGCTATTTTGAAATTTGATAAGCATTACAAAGATTCATGAGTTGGAAAAATTGTGTGGTCCTAGAAAAAAAAATCTGGGTCTTTAAAGAAGAATTTGGGTACTTTTTTTTTGAATGTTTTACTGATATTATTTTTGCTTTCACATAGACGTTACATTTGTTTTAGGACAGGAATAATGTTTTTTACTAAATATGAGAAAAGAATAAAAAACTACATATCATTTTAAAATTGACTTATGGCTTCAATGCAAAAAAACAAACTCTCATTTATCCGGTCAAAATCAGCCTCATGTTTTCATAAATATTCTAATATTTAGTACTTCATTATAATACTTTTTTTTTTAATTATACAAATGAAAAAAAAAAATAAAAAAAAAAAGTTTTGCTTGTTTTCAAAAACAAAAGATTAAATAAGGAAAAAAGCTAAAACTTTCTACTTCATACATAAGCAAAATGATTTAGAACAAAAAACATATTTTGATTAGTAATACAGTTATTTAACACTAAATGTTTGCTAAGTGCTTGTCAATTGTATTACAATTATAATACACTTGAGATTAAGGTTGACTCTTATTCAAATATTTCTCATAAAAAAGCATCAACAATAGAAATTAACAACCAGAGAATGCTTCTTGAAAAGAAAAAAAAATCTACGGCGTTTAATCCAAGACTATTACGTGATTTTTAAAAAGGAATTCAACGCAAACTCCAACATTTCCCACTGATCACCACTTTTTTTTTATTGTGATTCGTTTAAATCAAGTAGCTTTCAAAAAAAACGTATTGTTTCTAATTTACAATCTCTGACATCTAGCTACTAGGTGTTATGTGTTCCAGGTTTTCCTTAAACCATAAATTAGTTCATGAAGACTTAGGCTCTTTCAAATACCAAAATTACTTATTCCTTTTTGTATATCTAGGTCATTAATTGGAACTATGATATAATATAAGAAAAATAAGCCGATTCTATAGAGTATACAATAATAATAATATAATGATAGTATAGAATATTAGCAAAATGGAACCAAAAACAAGACTATAAAAGTGGTTGAAACCACAGTTTAACCTCAAATTTAGCATTCTCAACACAAATCATTTTTTTTCAATTTTTCTTCATTCTACTCAATTGTATTTATTTATATTTCAAAATTTGATAATTTCTATTCAATATATATATATATATATATATATATAAATTTACATATTTTTTCTCTCCGTTTACTTTTTTTTTTCATCACTAGCTCAATTTTCTCTGTACAAACAGTATCTGCATCATAATGTCTATGTTAAGTATATATCAGGCTGCACATTTACCAGAACATAAAATACCCTAGCCCATATTTAGTCAGCTGGGAGTTTAGATGAGAAGAAAAAAAAAAAAGAAAAGAAAAACCTAGCGAAAAAAAAAAAAAAAAAAATTACCAAAAAACTTTACTGAAAAAAAAATTAAAAAAATTTCCATCGTCTCTTTTCTGCCTTTCCTGCCTTTTCTTTTCCCTCAGTCACCGCCCACGACGACGACCCATTCACACCTCCTTGAAAAAACTATAGTCATTCATCATGCAGTTAACGTGGAAGGATATCCCCGTCATCCCTAACTCTAACGAGTTTCTGGATGTCGTTCTCAACAGAACCCAGAGAAAGACACCCACTGTCATCAGACCGGGCTTTAAGATCTCCCGTATTAGAGCCTTTTACATGAGAAAGGTTAGATTCACCGCTGACGGCTTCTGCGAAAAACTTCAAGAGATTGTTGAGTCGTTCCCCAATATTAACGAAATTCATCCCTTTCACAGAGATTTGCTTGACACTTTGTATGAAAAGAACCACTACAAAGTCTCCCTTGCTGCGGTGTCGAGAGCAAAGAACCTTGTAGAGCAGGTCTCTCGAGACTACGTCAGACTGTTAAAGTTTGGTCAGTCGCTTTTCCAATGCAAGCAGCTTAAGACTGCTGCTCTTGGTCGTATGGCTACCATTGTCAAGAAGCTCAAGGATCCTTTATTGTATCTTGAACAGGTTAGACAACACTTGGGCCGTCTCCCCTCCATTGACCCCAACACCAGAACTCTTTTGATCTGTGGTTACCCGAACGTGGGTAAATCTTCCTTTCTTAGATCTGTCACTAGAGCTGATGTCGAGGTTCAACCTTATGCTTTCACCACCAAGTCTTTGTACGTTGGTCATTTCGATTACAAGTACCTGAGATTCCAGGCTATCGATACTCCTGGTATTCTCGATCGTCCTACTGAAGAAATGAACAACATTGAGATGCAGTCTATTTACGCTATTGCTCATATCAGATCGTGTGTTCTTTATTTTATGGATCTTTCTGAGCAATGTGGTTTCTCTGTCGAGGACCAGGTCAAGCTTTTTCACTCCATCAAACCTCTGTTTGCCAACAAGTCTGTGCTTGTTGTCATTAATAAGATTGATGTCATGCGCCCTGAGGATCTTGATGATGAACGTAAGGAGCTTCTTCAGTCTATCACTAAGATCCCCGACGTCTCCGTCGAAATCATGCAACTTTCTTGTCACACTGAAGAGGGTATCATGGAGGTCCGCAACAAGGCTTGTGATAAGCTACTGACCGCTAGAATTGAGCAGAAGCTCAAGTCTTCTAATCGCATGGCTGGCATTCTTAATAAAATCCATGTTGCCCGCCCCACTGCTCGTGATGACGTCTCCAGAGACGTGTTTATTCCTGAAGCAGTTCAGTCACTCAAGAAATATGACATCAATGATCCTGAGCGCCGTAAACTGTCGCGTGATGTTGAAGCTGAGAATGGTGGCGCTGGTGTCTACCAACCTGACTACAAAGATGCATACCTTCTTGAAGACGACGAATGGAAGCACGATATTATGCCCGAAATCCTTGATGGTAAGAACGTTTATGATTTCTTGGATCCCGAGATTTCTGCCAAGCTTGCTGCGCTAGAGGCTGAGGAGGAACGTCTCGAGAAGGAAGGTTTTTACGAGAGTGAGGAAGAGATTGAAGACGAGGAAGAAGAGGAGATCAAAGAGAAGGCTGCTTGGATTCGCAACAGACAGCAGATGATTAAAAACAAGGCTAGAACCAATAAGTCACTTAAGAACCGTGCCCAGATTCCTATTAAAAAGGTTAGACGTACCGTTGAGGCCATGGAATCTCATATGTCTGATATTGGTATTGACACCTCTAAACTTACTGCTAAGGCTCATGCCAATGCATCTGGTCCTATGAACAGCTCTGGTCTTGACACTATCATGGCTGAAAACGCTGCTCCTTCACGGGATTCTGCAAGAATGACTGGCAAACTACAGACCAACAGATATCTTGATGGTGTGGCGACTACTCAGCGCTCAAAGGCTGAAAGATTGGCCAAGATTGAGCAACGTGGTCGCAACCGCATGGCCCGTGCTGGTGAGGCCGACAGACATGAGGTTGCAAGCAAACCCAAGCACTTGTTTTCTGGTAAGAGAACCATTGGTAAGACTCAGAGACGTTAAAAATTTGGTAAAGCGATTGTGGTTTATTCCAAAAAAAAAAAATTATTTTTCTTTTATCTTTGTTATTTTTTGTTTTGTAACTCTTTAGAATCTTTTTTTGTTGTTGTTTTTGTAATTGAAAAAAAAAATAGGAAATTTACGTACTATATATGGATACACTAGTATTAAAAAAGTTGATTTCATCAAATTGAATTGAAACAGTTGTTTTAATTTTGAAAGTGAGTTTTTTTTTTTTAATATCGTTTTGAGTATTAACTACAGAGTGTGTTTTTTGTCATTTTTTTCTTTTTATTTCAACGTTCTCATCCTGGCTTATTAGTACAGTCTGGTGCAAATATCATACTTTCATGAGTTTTGGTTGTGTTCTATTGAGTACCAACAGTATGTTTTTCACATAGAAAAAAATAAATAAATAAAAATAATTGTTGCTTAAAGTACATTTACTTGTTACAAAAGGAACATGTTTGCTCGTGCTAGTTTCTCAAAACAATGATTCAATGTCTTCATCTTCCTCTTCTTCCTCTTCATCATCGTCAGCATCTTCAGCGTCTTCAGCCGCTGTCACATTGATCTCGTTCCCTTCTTCTTCACCTTCTTCTTCTTCGTCTTCTTCGTCATCTTCATCATCTTCATCATCTTCGTCGTCAACAGCCGGAGTCTCAGCCACATCGTACTCACTTTCCTCTAGGCCTTTAGTAGAGGGCTGCGTTTCAGCCAAAGGCCCAGTTGCCGTAACAACATGAGATTTAGAAGAAATATCAGACGGGTTATTAGAACCATTCTGATTGATAGTGCTACCAGTTCCATTGTTGTTTCCTGCGCTTTTAGGTTTACTGTCATCGGTACCCACATTTTTTAATTGTCGTTTTTTGACTTCCAATTCCTGTTCCAGTTTCTTGACAACCTTAAGGAAACGGTCACGTAGTAGAGAATTAGACGTGTTTTCTGCATTCTCGCGCTTCTTGCGAATGCTGATCTCAAGATCTTTGATTTCTTCGCGTAAAATCTTGTTGTATGAAATAGCTTCAAGTGTCTCTTCATCCATAGCTTTGCGACCGTCACTTGAAAGACCAGTACCTCTCACAGCACTATTGTCATCATTTTGTTCATCCTCGGACTCATCGTCGTCATCTTCATCATCCGATTCTTCAGATTCTTCCAGTGCACGTTCTAATTCAAGGCCAAGAAGATCTTCTTCTTCGCCTTCCTCTTCATCATCGTCGTCTTCACCGTCTTTGTGACGTGTACCAGGAGCAGGCGATACAGCCCGAGAACTGAGCATGTTGTAAGGCGTCGGCGCATCATCTAGTGCGTTAGCCGATGGAGATGGTGCACCAATATTGTCTTTTCTAACTTGTGGGGTACTACCCCGAGGAGGCACGCTGGTAGCGCGTGATGGAGCAGCTGTGGACACAGAAGAAGGCTGATTCAACATGCTTGGATCAATTAGATCATATTGTGTCTCCTCTGCCTCTGCATCTAGCCGAAAAAGCTCCTCCAGCTTGGCTTCCATAGACTCAATCGCCTTACGAGAAATGCGCTTGCGAAACCGCCTGTGCTTGACGTTGTGCAATGGCGGCGTTACACCATGTGGTATACTAGTGGAGTCCGCCCGGTCTATAGTTGTCGACTGTAAGTGAAAAACGTCATCTTCATGTGCAATCGGCTCTGTGACAAGCAGCATCTGACAAATATCAGATACTTTGTAAATGTTTTTGCGATCAAATGTTTTATGTGCTTCAGTGATAGTAGGAAGGTCGACAAGCTTGGCCGCAAAAAGCTGCTCATTGATAGATACTACCGCACGGCGGGAATCCTTAAACTTGATATTGATGCGTGAAAGGTCTCCTGCGTCACATGTAGCACGCAAATAATCTAAATGCGCTCCAGGTACCATACGCAAAACAATTGCTTCTTCAATCATAGGGTCATCTTCATGGTCCGGCGCTTCTGAGTCGTATCCTTGGCCAGGCTGGCGTGAGGCTTTCACGCGAATCCGTGGTAAAGACTCCTTTTTTGTCTTGAGATTCAGGCTTACCTTAGGTACAGACGGCAAGTCTCCAATTTCAGATTTTTCTCTTTTTGTGCTTGATTTCTTAGTCTTTGTCTCTCCTGTCGACAGCGATGATGTTGACAGCTTGATTTTGGGCTTCTTCACAGCTGGAGTTGTGGCATCAGTGCCATCTAAAGTCGATGATTCTAGTGAAGTCTCTATAGACTTATTATCAGCCTTTCGTTTTTTCGTAACGGCCTTAACCTTGATTTTGGGTAATGCAGGATTTCTAAATGATATTTTAGGCAGACCTGAGGATGGTACGTGTTCTGGCGTCGCCAATTCTGACGCTTGAGAATTTGAAAAATCATCAAATACACCAACAGAACCAATAATTTCATCCTTTTTCTTTTTCGGTTTTGGCGACGCGTTTGAGTTTAGTGTTGGTGCTGTTGCTGCTGCTGGCGCCAATGCGGTTGATGATATGGGGAGCGATCGTTCCTGATTCTTCTCGCTCGACTTTATCAAGCTTTCCTTTAGCTTTTTAGGATTCAACTTAAGCTTAATCATAGTACTGAATTATGTTTCAACAGAAAATAGTATCAGGTAATTTTGTTTATTCAAGAGGGCCCGCTGTTGTATGTTTGTCCCGGTCGGGGTTAACGATAGAACAAGAAGCGACGTGAAGAAAAAAAAGCACAATGGTATGTGGGTTAGGGTATTTATGCTGATAATAATAATAAATCTCCGAATTTCCCACCATCTTTTCCCGTCATCGTTCGCTGTGGTAACGATTCTTTCAGTAGTACCAATACCCCGTCGTTATCGGCAATCATTCCAAATCCTTGTTTTGTTTTCTTTTCATTGGTTTGCCAAATATTATAAAATTATTTGATTTTGTAAATTGGTTTGTCTTATTTAAAAGATTTTGACCTTTCTCCTGAACTTTCCAACCTGTTTTCATCATGAATAATAATATGAACGATATGAATAAGGTCAACAATGGCCAGTCTGCCCCAAACATGCGCATGGTACAACCTGTTCAGGTATCACAGCTTGTTCAACAGTATGAAGAAACGGTTGCTGCCTCTATTGCAGCTCCGCCTAATTCTGAAACTCAAACTCAACTAGTCAATAAAGCTCAAAGGATCAAGGCTCTCCTCTTACAATATCAGAGACAGGGCATGATACAAAAGCAGCAGCAACAACTTCAACAACAACAGCAGCAGCATCAACAATCACCACAATCACAGCAGCAACAACAACAAAAACCACCACTACAACAACAACAGCAACACCAGCCTCCGTCAACACAACAGCAGCAGGGAAACATGGGTGTTCAAAATCAACTAAAGCTAACTCAACAGCAGATGCAGATGCTTTACCAGCGAAAAATTCAACAACAGCAACAACAGCAATCACAACAACAACCGCAACAGCAGCAACAACAACAACAACCTCAGGCCCGGAGCCAGCAGACTCAACAGCAGCCAGTTATGATCAATGGGCAACTTCTTCCTCAGAATCTGACGCCACAACAACAAGAGGTTCTTATACAACGTCAGAATGCTATCAAACAACAACAACAACAACAACAGCAACAACAACAACAGCAGCAGCAACAACAACAACAGCTTCAGTCTAATAACGTGCAACAGAATGGTCAAATTTTTAACCAGGGTCCGATTGGAATGCAAAACCAAGGCTCAAATTTGCCTAACGGTCAGCGACAGCTGACACCTCAGCAGATTGCGTTGATGAAACAGAGAAATCTAGCAAATCTTCAAAGTCTAACTCCTCAAAAACACGAACAATTGAAGCAAAACTATCTTAGCATTCAGCACCGGTTGCTTGATGTTCAAAAAAAACAGGAAGAATACAATAACAACTTACTTCAAGAAACTCTTTCTGACGAAAACCGAAACACTATTCAACAAGAATTACAAAAGCTTGCTCAACACAAGAAGCAGTTGGCCACAGGACTATTAAAATTAAAGCAAACTCTGGGTGCCATTGAGATGTACCAAAAGGGTCAACTTCAAAAGAACGAAAACAATGGTGCGAATGGGGTTAGCCCTGGAACTCCTTCTAATTCTACTGCTAATACAAATTCTGTTCCTAGTGGTACAAGTAGTATGAACAGCGATGGAAATGTTTCAATGAATAATTCTACCATTAACTCTCCACAGATTCAAAACGCATCTCCCCAAGCTAGTATGGCATCTCAAGGATTCAACGTTACTCAAGCTATATCTCAAGCACAAGCTTTGAAGATTCATCTCAGTAAGCTTCAAAATGCTATTCAGAATTTACAAAAGGTTTTGCAAAATGTGGAACAGCAACAACAACAAGTCAATCCTGAAGTTCTCAAGGCTAGAACATTGCAGTTGCAACAACTGAGGTTACAGTTTGAGCAAAAGTTTCAGGGATATCAGAATTTGACAAGCCGAATTAAACATCACCAACAACTTTTGATGGCACAGAATGTTTCCGTCACAGGTGGAGCTTCCTCAACTGTTGGATTGTCGCCAGTAGCTTCATCTCAGGTTTTACCAAACAATCAAATGGTCAGTGACAACCAACAAGTACGTAAACAAAATATGTTGATCGATCTAAATTTTTTGGTTTTTATAGCATCAACTAACATTTTTCTAGATTAATTCTCAAACACCAAAAACCCCGTTTTCTCCTCAGATGCCCATGAACCAAGTGAATCAGAAAAATAACTTTCAACAGTATCAGAAACAACAAATCCAAAACCAAATGGATTTATCTAGCTCTCCCAATCCTGTCGCACAAGCTGGATCACCAATTAATTTAAACCCTCCGATCTCAACTCCAGGAACCCCTCAGTTGGTCAATGGTAATTTATCTAGATCTCAGACTCCTATGGCCATGAGCCCTACTACTCAGGGTTCTCCAGCATTACAACACAACCAATTACAACCTCAACAACGACTGCAACAGATACGGCAACAGCAACATCAGCAACAGCAGCGGGCCTCTGTTAGCGGACAAGGCTTACAACAACAGACTCCTCAACAACAAGTTCAACAGTTGCAACAACAGCAGCAACAACAATTGCAGTTGCAACAACAGCAACAGCAGCAGAATCAACAACAACAACCGCAACAAAAACAACAACCTCATCAGCATAACCAACAGCAACTTCAACAGCAGCAAAAGCAACTTCAACAGCAGCAAAATCAACTTCAACAGCAGCAACATCAGTCGCAGCAGCAAAAGCCTCAACCTCTAGCTAACACAAACAACAATGCTGTCAACAATACATCTCAACCTTCTGGTCCTTCTGCTAAACCCATTCCACCTATTAAAGCAATGCTTTCTCCTACAAAGACGCCTACTTCTCTACCACCAATCACTAAAGTGCTCTCTGTCACTAAGCCTCTTCCCGCCCCTGCTAAAATTGAGCGCCCCACCCTGACTTCGGGTGCCGCCATTCTAGGTCCGTCATTAGCTACACCTGCAATTACCAAGCTTCCTGTGTTTGATGTAGCAGGTGGCTCCGAGTCACGCATTCTGGGTAAGCGTAAGCTCAGAGAGCTGGTACTTAGTGTTATTGGTCATGAAAATGAGGGTATGCTTATTGATGGAGACGTTGAAGAAACTCTTTTCGATGCGGCTGATGAGTTTGTAACTAGTGTAACGTCGTTTGCATGCAGGCTGGCCAAACGTCGCAAGGCTATGAAATTGGAAAGTAAGGATTTGCAACTCCACTTGGAAAAAAACTGGAATATTAGAATTCCTGGTTATAGTGCAGACGAGGTACGATCTATCAGACGTATTGCACCTATCGCATCGTATAATCAGAAGATTGCAGGTGTAAAGATGAATAAGTCGGTGGATAATAGCATGTAAGGAAACAGTCCTCTCAAAAAAGCTGCTTGTAAGTTGGAAAAAAAAATTCTATAAATCAAAGTCAGTCACCATAAACCAAAATATAACAACATAATGAATGGTAAATAATAAAGAAAAAGTTTTGAATTTCACTTTCCTTTTTTTTTTTTTTAACTTGATCCTATATGCGAAGTACACTGCCGGGAAACATGGTGAGTATTATTATTTTTATAATTCGTTTGTTTTTATAACTAATTATGGGTTATATAAATATAATGAGTAGACGAATGGGTTTGAAAGCCAACTATTTTGTTTTAAAAAAATTGATGATAGTAAAAGTCTTCTTTTAAAAAAAATTTCATGTTTGCAAACTGGCAGGTTTGCGAAAAGTGTAGGTCTGATCTAATTAAGAGCGTCTAGAAAAGACTGAACACCAGCAAAGTCAGATTAATATACTATGAAAAGTGCTCTTGTCATTAAACTCTTTGACGAAACCGGACGTATAGTTAGAAAACGCTGCAACTATCAACTTAGTAAAGCATTTATTCATTCAAATCAGTAGCACTTGTAAAAAATTATCTAAGCCACCGGTGACCAAAAATTTGTTTGATGTGTTAATATTATTGTCAGTTTATTGTTCTTATAGCTAATTATACGTATAAAGAAGTCATTAAGTAAATACAACAAGAATAAACCAATTAACGCTGGTCGTGCTTTTATTTTTTCACATTAATTATCAATTGAGACAAAAGAAAATGATCTGAACGGCAAAAAAAAAAAAAAAAAAAAAGTTTTGAGTCTTAGACAGACTTTGACAAAACTGATACTATTGTCGGTCTACTGTTAAATTGTGTTGCACCAGACGCCCTCAAGATAGACAAGATTGGGTGTTCAGACTAGTTGACAATGTGGCAGCAAAAAGCGACGTAACAAGAACTTTATATTAAAAATATAAGGCTTTAAAAAATAGTAAAAAGAAAGCTTTCAATTTTTTTTCAAACTAGTAAGTGTTGCTTTTTTTTTTCCGATTGGCAGGGAGTGAAAAGATTTTACAGCATAAATGGCATTAAAAAAGAAAGAAGAAAATATTTCACGGAGAATTCGGCGTTATATAGAATTCTAGAATCACTAAAGCGCGCTAACGACGCCACTCCTGAAGACTCATAGAAATAAATATTTTTTTAATTCAATGTATTCTTTTTATATGTTTGTTATTATTATTATTATTTTAACCATATGATTATGTGATATAAGAAAAATAAAAAGGTTTGCTATCTATAAGAAAGTAATAGACTTAGATACATGATAAGAGTTTTAACAATAACAGGAGACCTGAAAGAAAATTGATCTGCTACTTTTGATTTCTCTCTTTCGTTGGTGTATCCAAAGCTAAATTCAAATCATTTGGTGTTTTTGACTTATATGTAGATAAATCAAATGAAGCCTTGTGCGGAAATTGAGTAATACGAGCGGGAGTAGGAGATTTTGTTTTCAATGGCGAATTGAAAATGTCTTTTATCCGTTTCAATCGTTCAGCTCTGTCATTAGCCAATTCAATATTCTCGTTTCCAGAATCGTTAATATTAAGATTATCATTATTACTGTTATTGTTGTTGTTGACCGCTGGACAATCAAATATACTCGAGGTTTTGCTGTTCGTTAAAACCAAAGGGAGTTCAAAATAATCCTTGAGAGTCTGAGGCCAAGAAATGAGTATGTTACAATACGATTTGTGCTCATCCATTAAATCAATTTGTTGGTCTTGAAGTACTTGCTTTCCCTGGTTTAAAATCAAAACCTTTCTAAAGCATGAGGTACACTGAATAAACACAGCTTTACCAACAGTTAAAATTTCCCACCCATAAAGCGTATACTCAGATGCTATATCATTGTATGTAACAGCCGCAAGCGATTTATTTGTAGTACCCAGGAGCCTCGTTTTGAATAGATCTTTATCTATTTTATCAAAAAGCTCATTATTCTCATGTTTCACTGGCTCTGGCAAATTTTTTGAAAATTCGATAAACTTCTTGTATCTTTCCCTTAGTTTGTTAATCACATCTGTCGTGATTTTCAAGCCATCATAGTAAATGTTTTTTTGTGAATCATCCTCTATGCCTGTCTTCCAGTGTTTCTGCATGCGCCATGAACAGCCTTGTCTGTGATGATTAACCAAAATATCATCTTTGTATCTAGCGCAAACTTTGTGGTAGATCTCGTTGTCGCCATTAATTTCGATTGTTGGCAGCTTGACGCTGAGTAGGCTATTGCAGTGTACACACTTGAGGGTCATGAAACCAACACAAATCCAGCCCAGCTGTGCGCAGTCAACTGGCGTCAAACCAACTCCAAAGGACTGTTCTGTTTCCCAATAACAAGACTTGAACGTGCTCAAACGAGACAGAAGTTGTGGACGCGACCATGGATTGTACGTGCTGCGATTTGTTGACCCCGTGGGTATAGTTAAGACAGATCCAGTAGCAGAAGTACGTTGACGCTTAATTGAAGGTGTAGTTGCCTCTATCAGAGCTGTTAGCTTTCGTTTTACGCTTGACTGTGTGATGGCATCAAATTTCATGGCGATAGTATATAGATTTGAAAAAAAATACTGATTATTGTACTGTGGAATTTTTAACGGATTTTTGTTTTGTTTTACTGAAGAAAATAGAAATAATAAAAATCAATCAATTTTGAGGGTAAGGGTTATTTTAAAGTTTTTTAGTCTATTATTTTATAGTAAAATAACTTGTTTTCAAAATAAGAAAATTCGGCAATAGTTTAGTGGCTAGAATTTCCGCCTGTCAAGTTTCTTAGTAAACAGCGCGCGGGGGACCGGGGTTCAATTCCCCGTTGCCGAGATTTTTTATAAACTTTTTTTTATACATATTGTTTTTCAACATTCAAATTGGAAAATACTTACATCTGAAAATGAAAATTGAAATTTTTCTTTGTACATTTTTTTCTTATTTCTTTGAAGTGTTGTCTTTTCTTTTTCTTTTGAAAATAAAACTCATTTGTTATTTATAAATTAAATTCAATCGCCTAATAAAATAACGACAGAGATAAATAAACAATTTATTAAATTGAAGAATTGTTTTGATAGATAGATAGATAGAAAATCTGTTTATTGTCCTCACATCACATTCTTACGTAATTAAAATAATAATAATAACAAAGATATAAAATGAAGACATGAAATTCAAAAACATTTATCTCTATAAAATTTATTGATTCCAAAAAGACATATTTTGATTACAAGTTTTGGATATTTGTATTAGCATATGTGCCCTAGGCTTGGGGATTTCTTTTCACGGCTTACTTCAATTTATGGTTAGGATCAATTAAGCTAACAGATGGAATCCGTAGGTACTCAATTCCCCAAGTGAACTTGATTCCACTTGGTGGTTATTCAATTCAGATGGTGACCATGCTACTCTACGTGCGTATTTCAGACATTACTGGTAAGAGATGGCCTGTTTGTGTTTTTCAACAGTTATGTGCTTTATTTGGGTGCATTGTACTGTCAGTTTGGCCTTCATCAGTACCATTTCTGTTTCTTGGATTTTATATTATGTTGAGTACCACGGCAACAGGTCCTATTTTGATGTCATGGATGGCTGATGTATGGAATCGGTACCCAGAACGCCGAGCTATCATCACTGGATCAATTGTCGCTCTAGTGTACGCTAACAATGCATGGATGCCATTATTTATTTGGCTTGCCAAAGAAGCGTCTAACTATCATTATGGTTATAAAATTGCTGTTTTGATTTCCTTATGTATTATTTCGCGTCCGCTATAAAGTAGACTTAAACAACTATATATCAAAAACTCAAGTGTTAGTCAAGTATCAACTCATTCTTGCCGGCTTCATCGTTTTTCAGCCTTGCAGTTTCTAATAAAGTCCCCGACGATCGGCTCAATCCGTCGTCTTTGTGGCAGAAACTCGATGTTCGCGTACTACTCAAATGTACTCCGTCTCAGATCCATATTCACAGGCATGAAAAAAAAAAACCAATGTGGAGAAAAAAGCCCGCTCATATCGATCCTCGACTACGTGATATTCTTGGCTTGGGGCTTTGTAGGCCCTTAATCTCAAATTATGCTTGCAAACTGATTACTCTTGGAATTAGCAAACTACTATTTCTAGTAGTCCAGCAGACCAGCTGCTGCCTTTATCCTTCTGTAATCCTCATAACTACCCCTTGCAGGCTCTCTCGGTGGGCCCCGGTTCCCCTCTCTTCCCCTTCTAGGGCGGAGCTTGTAGTAAAATATTCTTAGCCTGTTGTGCCGGACGATCAGAACTTGCGTCAAAGCATCGTATCTGTCCTCCTCAGATCTGAACGCTAAGACGTAAGTATCTCCTAGAGTCGAGTGGTCGGTTCCAATCCGTATTGGATTGACTCTGAACTTCGCACCCAAAAGACTCCTCTAGGTCCTCTTTAACGACATTCTCAGGGGGATTCCAGTTCTGATGCCCTTGACAGCCAGTTTAGGCCAGTCCTCTTCTTGAATAATCTGAAATACTGGGTACAAATTATTGACCTAATTATCACGCTCATCGTAGACCTTCTGAGACTCTGTGATTATCGTAATGTTTCCGCTTTCTGATTTTCAGATACACTTTACTGCTGGCTTTTCATCCCGGTATTGTGTACACAAATTGTCTGCGTACTCTTCTACCTTCACATTCCTCTTTTCCTTGAGATCTGTGGGATCTAAGATTCTGATTCTGTAGGTCTCCTTTTGAGGCTCCGGTTGCGTGGCTTTGGCAGTGGCCTTCGTAGCTATGACTTTAATTCTCTTTCTGCTAGCGGCCATCAACCACAGTGAATGCTTAAAACTTTAAATTTCAGTAGCTGAATTGTTTGACATTTGCTTGCTTGTGTTGGCTGTAGTAATGACTTTTTCTTTCGCCTGCTTCACCTTATTAATCGCCACCGCAAACTCCTTCTTTAGATTTTCTGTTTGCTTTGTGAGATGGGCGTATTCATCCTTTAGCTTACCTTTGCGCTTCTCAAACCTGTTGTCAATAGCAACTACAAACTTGCCGAGGTTATCCTCATACTTCTTTTCAGTGTCTTTGACTTTATTGCTGATACTATCTGCTAGAGCTTTGGCTTCCTCTGCTGCCTCTTGAGCTTTGTGAGTCTTTGAAACTTCTAGGCGAGCTTGTTCACCAAATTCCCTGGACTTATCTTCCACGGTTTTATCAAGTCCTTCCACCTTCTTGAGGATTTCAGATCTTTCACCCTCCAGTTCGTGGATGCGTTTCTCTAGCAATTAAACTTGTTTATTGTAAGTCTTAACTTTTTTTTCAAGTTGTTCGACTTTGACTTGCAGCTGGCTTAATATGTCACGAACTTCCTTTGAGAGCACCATTTCGACACCGCTTCGTTTTGTTCCTTCGTAGTTTAGTACTGAGTGCACGAACTCAAATGTTTTTTTTACCTAGGTGAACTTTATCTTTATCCGAGATGAAGTCTGTGAGTTCCTGAAAAGTCTTTTCATCCTCCTCAGATATCTCTATTGACTCCTCTTGCTCCTTTTTCTTTGCCATCAAGCTCGGCTTCCTTTGCCTCCTTTTTAGGGGGTTCTGGTCCTTCGAGAATGAATTTTTCAGTGTATTTTAACTAGCTTTTTAATCACACCGGCATTATTCTTTTCAAACGCCTCTCTTAGCCGTTGGCCTTCTTCTATTGCGGCCTCGAGGTTGGTGCCGCGTTCTTTCATTTTTCTTTTAATAAATCCTCTTTATAAAATTGCAGTTTTGTTCCTTTTTTAATAAATCATTTGGTTATTTATTAGGCTTACATAGCAGTTTTATTTCAAGGAGTTTCGTTGATAGGTTTTCTGCATTTCAAGTTTATTAATCACGGGATCAATAATACAGATAATCCTGACAATGTGAGTGGCAGTGATGGTGAATTCTCCTAATTAGGAAACCCCGACACCCCCATGTTTCTTAAAAAGCTTATCGACCCTTAAACTTTATGTGTGTGTTTGTTTTAGAACATTTCGCCGAAATCATTATATAAGCAGAAAGCTTTATGAGAGCAGCCTGTTACGGAGAGACGGGGAAATTTTAGAAAACCTAAAAAAAGATAGAGTTATTTAATGATTATTAGTGTTTTATAATGGTGGCTCATACATATATTCATGTTAAAAAAAAAATAATATCATTATGAAATAAATTTTATTGTAAACTTATTTTGTGAAATTCATAGTCGTGGGATCATTTTACGAGCTCCTTCGTCTCTCCGAGAAAATTCAAACAAAACCAGTCTGAGTTAAAGATCATCTAAATTTTTGAACAAGTACAAAGTGGAGGCATATAGTTTTATTTTTGTCTTTTTTTTTTTCTTTTTCTTTTTTCGTTGCTTTGATGGGCCCATTAGGAAACTTGTTAACATACAGGTACGGCTTTAACTATTCTCTTTCATAAATTTCATATCTCGGAGTCGTTTTATGATTTCTCCAGACCTGTCATGTCACTCCAAAGCTTTTGGTATTGCCATGATATAAATTTTATAATTAGTTTTTTTAGTTCATATAAAAAAAATTTTGCAAAGAAATATATTTTAAAGAAATAATATAAATTGGATTTTGTTTCCTTCAAAGTTATATCTTTTTTTTTTTCTCTTCATTACAAAAATCAAATCCTTAATACTAAAACTTATTGAAAAATACATATTACTACAATGACTAGAGACAGCATCGACAACGATCACGAAGTTCCTATTCATCTTAACGCTCATCATGATTACAAGCTTGACACACATGGTATCTCAAGAATCATGACGACTAACTCGCATGTAAAGATTGGTGATATTACCTTTGAGCGCGGAGAGTTCTATCGTGCTTTTGAAGGTTATTTGAATCCTGGTTTGTCGCTCGCACCCTCCCGCAAATTTGGTAATCCTGTTCCTATTGGTGTTGCATCCTTTTCTTTGACTCTCTTTTGTGTTTCTCTTGTTAATATAAATGCTCGTGGTGCCCACAATCCTGCAGCTTTAGCTGGATTAATGTTATTCTTTGCTGGTTTCATTGAACTTTTGGCTGGTATGTGGTGCATTGTCATTGAGGCTACTTGGGCTGCTACTTTGCTAAGTTCTTTTGCCGGATTTTGGATTGGTTTTGGCTGCATTGTTACTGATGCTTTTGGTGTTGCTACTCTTTACGTCAAAGAAGGAAGAGGTACTTACAATGATCTTCTTGGGTTTTGGATTCTTGCATGGGCCATTTTCACCCTTATGATGTGGTTTATAACTTTGCGTTCTACCTGGCCTATGTGTATTATGGTCTTGCTTGTTGTTCTTACTCTTGTCATGCTGAGTGCCTCTGAGTTTACTGTAGCATCTGCCCCTATTGCTTCTCTTCACTTGAAGCGAGCTGGTGGCTACTTTGGCCTATTTGCTTCATTAATTGCTTGGTTTGTTTTATACGAAGGTTTGTGTACTCCTGAAAACGCCTACTGGGTTCCTCCTGTGTTGCTTATGCCTGGTGCTGTCACAGAAATCAAGAAAATCAAGGACCAAGAAGAGGTCTAATTATCTATTCATGAATCAAACAAAACATGTCTATACTTTATAATTTGTTTATTATTTTAATTTTTTTGTGTTCAATATATCATTTTTGCCATCTCCAATTTTTTTTTCATCTTTATTATTTTTTTTATATGTTTGTACTTATGAATTTTTTTTTCTTAATTTTGCCAACTCAAAAATGTTTGTAAAATAATTTGATCAAAACATACGTTTAAAAAAAAAGAGTACATTAAAGTATAGCATCAATTGAATGAAATTTTAGAAAACCCTTAACGTTCCTGAATTTTAGTAGCCAAGCTGTCAAATCCTATAATTCAAGCTAATTTCTACGCCCTGGCATTAAAACGAATGCGACAGCTTGGTACTCATCGATGCTAAGACTCCGGAATAACTGTTTACTGAAGACAAGCTTTTTGACAAGCTTTTTTGCAAGTGTTTTTTCATGTAAAAAGCTTTTCCCCTCTGTGATATTATGGGTCTTGAGGGGTTCATGGTATCACCAACACAGATTAAGGTCCAGTTTGAAAAAAGGTTTCTTGGAGGGGGAATGTGAAAACAAAAAAAAAAAAAAATAAAAAAAAAATGAAAAATAATAAAAAATGAAACCCACCAATATCACCTGACTCTCCTTTTTTTTTTTATTTTGTCTTTCTTTTACCCCGCATGTCGTCGCACATTTAAAGTGAAAATTAAACTCCAGAGTAGGTTGACAGCAAATTAATAAAATACAATTATTTATGTTTTTTTTTTATCAGTCAACAAATATCTTTAAAGCTTTGTTGTTTTTTTAGCGAGCCTTTACATAGTTGAAAAATATAAAATAAAAACAATATATTACGTGAGATAGACATTAAAAGTTACGTAAGATCTCGGTGCACACATTTTGATGGCCAAAATGCCTTGAACTTTACAATAAAAAAATAAAATAAACGTTGTTTCTGTTATTTATAACT
The DNA here is from genome assembly GCA_013305925.1 of Geotrichum reessii. NCBI lineage: Eukaryota > Fungi > Ascomycota > Dipodascomycetes > Dipodascales > Dipodascaceae > Geotrichum > Geotrichum reessii. The sequence continues at coordinate 110,625 of QVTG01000002.1, read as the reverse complement.
TACGCACGATGTTTTTATTTTCTAGTTTTCAAAAAAATCAATGATTTAACGTTACGAAAAATCAAATATTCTTTTGTACAAAGGCCTCCTACTGGAATTCACTTTGTTTTTATCTTTTACGTAGAAATAAAAAAATGAATTGTAGTATTATCACTAAAAAATCACTCTAAAAACATGACAACAAACCACCCCACCATTCCTATGTATTAGTTCTATATATTTTATGTGACTTTCAAATAGCTAAAGATTTTTTGGTTGTTGTTTTTTTTTTTCTGTTTTTGAAACTTCTCCACTTTTTTAATCAGGGGATGTTGTTGGAGTCGTTATGTGGTTTTCTCTCCTCTGTTTGGTCAAAGTCCTAATTTCGGAGGACTCCCTCCGAAGTGGAGAGGGGCAATTAAGAAGCTCTCAAGAAGGTTTGGGAGTTTCCAGTTTTGGTTGTCACGTGAACGCGAAAATAGAATTCGGAGAAATAAAAAACTTTTATACATATATTTGTCATAAATCGTAAAGCTGATGTTTCATTGAATAACATCTACCTGAAATAGTTCAAAGATAGAAAAAAAAAATCATATTTATACATACAATAAAAAAAGATTTTTGATCCATTCATATCTCAGATATCGATTCAAAAAAAAAAAAAAAAATAAGGCTTTGGCACAATAGAAACTAATAGAGTAAATTTGTTAGAACTAAGACGTTTACCTCTTGTATTCAATTTTTTTCTCTATATGCCTCATAATTAACTAAGATAATAAACTGATTAAAAAAAAAAGAAAAGAAACACTCCACACCAAAATTGACCTGAACTTAAATTATTTTGTGTGGCAAACCTAAAACTACACAATCGGCGAAGAGGAAGGTTTCTAGAAGCCCAGTCTAAACAACCCTAGTACTGAAATTTGGTAAAGTCAGGGTAAGCAGGAACGTCTTTACAGGCAACGATAATAAAACGGCAGGGTAGATTATTGAAGGGTACTCTCTGCAAATATTATTTATGTCGAAAAAAGAAATAACAAAAATAGAAAATAAATCTAATTGTTATAGAAATTATTTTTTCATTTTCTAATCAATTTGTAAATATTTATGGTATTATCAAAAATAGTAAGCTTGCCAGTCTCGTCAATTTGAAAGAAGCAATGAAATTCAAAAAAAAAAAAAAACGTCTAATTGAAGTTTTACCGTGTGTCTCAACCTCTAGCATCGATCTACCATATACATGTATCGTGTATCTCGGATTTCTCAACACATGAATTATTTCATGAAAAATTCAGCGTCATAAAATGCCAGAACCACAAAAGCGTGCTGACAACGCTACTCATCAAGTCTCATAGATACAAATAGTTTTAAATTCAATGGCTTTATTTCATTCATGTAACTACGTGGTTTAGGAACAATAAACAAATTTTCTATATCCCTATGTAATCTCGTTAATTTTAGACTAGATAGATTTGATGAAGGTTTTCAAGTCGACTATTTGACGATAGTGCCGTTTGAGTTTTATTTCAAGCTTCCCCTTTTTCATAAATAGTAATTTACGCACGTATATAGCTGAAACAGATTAATAAAAAATTTACAAAAAAAATTCGAGTTCAGCAATTGATTTGGCCATGCCTCTTATGCGTGGAAGGCAAGTTTAAAGAGTTTGCATTTAGCATCATTCAAAGTCTTATAGATAGAAAATCGGTTTATTGTTTAAAGTCTTTAGATAGATAGAAAATCTGTTTATTGTCCTTACATCACATAGTTACATAATTAAAATAATAATAATAACAAAGATATTTAAAGTCTTTAAAAAAAGAAAAAAAAATTTTTTCTTTTATTTTTTTCTTTTAATATAAATGGTTTGTATATCTGTTATAATTTTATTTCAATTAGAAAAAAAAAATGTTGAAAAGGGTAAAAACACAAGTGTGTGTTTATAACTTGTGGTTTTGTATAGACAAATTCACAGATACACTCTAAACATTTACTATGAAAATAAAAAGTGTGTTATTTCTCATATTCTAAGTTTTAATTTAAAATTTTTAGTTCTGTTTTTTTCATAAAAAAAAAAAACAAAAATAACCAAATTTTGAATTTTAATGTCAAAAATAACTGTATTAGCATGAAAAGGTCAAAAATGACTAGATTTCCATAAAAAGATGAAAAATAGTCAAAACTTGAAACTGAATTGTCAAAAGTACAGAATCCTGCATTTCTATTGTTACAATTTTTAAAAATAATTTTTTTTGACTCAATCTCAAAATTAATACCTTTTTTTTTTTACCAACCACAATCTATCATAAAATTTTTTTTTCTATTTTTTTCAACACCAAAAATTTTATACTACAATCCCTGTTTGTATTTCTGGTATAAAAAAAATTGGATATGATTTTTTGTCTTAGAAGATGAAGGAATTTCTATTGTAAAAATTGCTTCTCTTACAAGGCTCCATCGAATGACAATCCATCGATACCTAAAATCACTTAAAGACCCCGCGAAACTACCACAACACACGCAATTAAAAAAACGTCCAAGCCAAAAGAAGCTTTCTGATACGGATGAACAATTCCTGGTGCGCTAAGCTTTATGTCACCCTAAAAAAACAATTAAATCGCCTGCTAAACCTGAGCTATGTGATGGACATCAAATTCACCCAACAACAGTGTCTAAAATACTTAAATGGCATGGAATTGTATCTTGAGCAAGTCAAAAGCAACCGTACTTAACTAAAAAGAAACAAAAAAAAAGCGCGCGTACAGTTTGCCCGAGACCATATCAATTGGACAGTGGAGAACTGGAAAAATGTAATGTTTACTGATGAAAGCAGTTTTGAGATTGGGAAGGCATTTCAAAAAGAACGGATTTTGAGAAGAAAAAACCGAAAATAAAATGACACTAATGTAAAATTGACGTTCAGAAATGGCCGGAAATTTTTAATGGTATGGGGTGGAATGAGTGGTAATGTTCGGACCAATTTGCACTTTCATGAACCCCCCTTCCCCTTTGGATCCAAATGGCAAGAATGGGCAGGTGAAAAAACCAGGTTTCAATATTGAATTTTATTCCAAAACTCTTTATGAGCATTTTAAAACTGTTTTGACGGGCTTTGATTTTTTTTAGCAAGATAACGCTCCGATTCACACGGCCAAAAAAAAGTCAAGGAATGGCTAAAAAACTGAAAACTTTTAGATGATGGTTTGGCCGGCCTCAAGTTTCGATATAAACCCAATTAAAAAAGTTTGGGTTTACATGAAATATAATGTGTCAATACACTTTTCAGCGGGTTACTCAATCGATGAATTCAAGGAATATTTGACTTTTATATGGCAAGAGATAAATGATGACTTTGAACCATATTTTCAAAGCATGCCAGTAAGAATGAAGGCTGTTTTAAAATCACGGGATGGTCATACAAGCTGGTAACAATGAATGAATAGCTAATATCTTTAGCTATGATTTGAATACATATTTTATATAAAATAAAAAATTTTTGGTGCTGAAAAACAAAATTTGAGTGTTGTCATTACCATGGATTGAGAAGGTTAAACCTTAGGTGTAACAATAGAAATGCAGGATTATGTACTTAACTTCTAATAAAATTGTTCAAAAGTAACAGTATTTATTTTAAAAATAATTAATTATAATAAATTTTTAAAATAAAATACAATTAATAACCATAATTTGAATTAAAAACGTGCAAAAATAACAACTTAAGAAAAAAAAAACAATTAATAATGTCAATATTTTAGTAAAGAAAAAAAAAAAAAACGTTAAAAATACCTAAATTTCTGTAATAAAAGTCATTAATTACCATATTTCAAAGCTGATAACCAAAGATAGCCAAAATATTATAAAATCTGTTCAACTACTATCATAAAAGTTTATATTTAAAATGACAAAATTAATGAACTTCAAAATTTACGGTTCAAAAATAATCACTTTTATACAAAATATAATGTTTTTTTTTGAATTCCATGTCTTCTTTGCATATCTTTGTCATTATTATTTTAATTATATAACTATGTGATGTAAGGACAATAAATAGATTTTCTATCTAAAAATGAAACATTTTAAAAGTTGCCAAAAAAAAAAAAAGGTTCAATATTTCAAACAAAAATAAATTGCTAAAGAATAGATCCATGAATTTACTAATTTAATAATGTTTAATAAGTCTAAAGAAACCATAGTTTAGTAGGTTGATAAATGGCCATAGTTATTAGCAGCCCAGAGATATAACTCTCATGCTATTTGTTTTCGTTATTTGAGTTAAAATATATACGTGTATATATAGTTATTGTTGGAATTTAATACCACAAAATATACGTGTATGTACAAAATAAATAAAATAAAAAAAAAAAAAGATTCAAGCACAATAGCTAGTATCTTGGAATTTTAGCAACTAAGAACGATAATTTTTATCTCTCAAGTGTTTAAATGCAAGTTTTAAGCCATTATTCTATGAAATTGATTTTGTTAAGATTAAAAGTTTTCTATAACAAAATAGATAAAAAATTTTAAAGTAGGAGAAAACAAAGTATATGGTATTTTGTTTAAATTTAATATTTGAAAAAATACCATAAAAACTGTGTGTCAATCTCTGGTATCGATTAATCAAGTATTATGTATTTCCCTTAGCATGTGTAATATCTTATGAATAAATCAATGTCATTGAATGCCAAAATCACTAAAGTGTCAAAGCGTGCTGACAACGCTACTCATAAAGTCTTATGGAGACAAATGGTTTTGATTTAGATCTCTTTGTATATTGTAACTATGTTATGTAAGAACAACAGATTGTCATTTTGCTTTGAAAACTTCTAAAATATCTTAATTGAAGAATGAAATTTTTTTTTTTAAATAATACGGAATACAAGAGTTCCTTTTTTTTCGGTTTTCGTTTTGGAAGAGTCAGTTGTGCCAAGGCCTATAATAAATGTATTCAAATGTTACACACAGAATAAAAAAGTTTGAACCAGCACCACATCAACATGGACTGACAACTGTAGTTTTAATGTAACTGTTGTTTTAATGTAACTGTTGCTAACTGTAAATTGTCATGTCATAAGTTATTATAATGTTGAAAATTCATGTGCCCATTCCAAATAAATGCCAAGTCACATAAAATGCCCACGTAATTCTTTTACTTTACTCATAGTATATATATTTTCCCTATAACCTTCAAGGTACACGAATATTAAAAGGGATATGTGCCAACAAAATGCTGCTTGGCACCAAGACTGGTAAAATTTTTTTTTAGTAGTTGATAATAATAAATCAAATAACATGATGATTGCAAACAGCTGACATATAATTCTTGATAGAAGTTTCAAAAACATACGTACAATGTTTAACTTGTCATTATTGTTTTGAAAACACGAAAATTATATGATGTAATTTGCAAAAATTCAGGATATGTTTACTATTTTAAACAGGCTATAGATTTATTTATTCATTTAATTTTTTTTTTTTTGGACAGTTCAGGCTGATTTGAAACATTCCGAGTTTTCCAAAGCTACTAAAAAGTAGAAATAAATTTTTTTAGTTATAAGAATATAATGAAAAAAAAAAAAATGGTCATAGGGTAAATAAAATATATGAAAAATTTAAAAAAAAAGATTGGCGGTTTTTTTTTTTTTTTTTTTTTCGATCATAAAATTGTACTTGATCGATGAGTTCTCGTATTTTTTTTAATTTTATTTTGTGCTTTAAATTTCTTGAAACTAGAAATGATCAGATATCTAGACCGAATAGGTGGCCAGCCTGAAAAAATCTTTATTCGACAAATGTGGTAAACAGTGGCAAAATGGTAAATTCCGTCAAGTAAACTGTAATCAAAAATTTCAGTTTAAATCTAATCAACAGTCAAGATTTCATCATCAAAACAACTTGTTAACACTGTCAACAAAACTTTTAAATAATAATTTATATTAAATCATACATTTTAGGACATTAAAAATCGAATGAATTACGTCAAATTATTTATGTAAAATGTATTGCTCCAAAATCCATGGAACACCAAATGCCGACATTGAAGAGCCAGACATTCCATGATTTGCGTTACTTAATGCAGTAACTTCCATACTAACCACAGGCGCTAACAATGCTTCAAATTCAAATATGTTATCAGACATTCTGTGGTGCAACGACATTTCACGTCTTTTTTGAAACTGCTCCTCAGTCTCAAATCCGAACTTTGCAGGATATTGCTCTTGAGTGCCATAGGCTATAAGCAGTTTTGGCTTTTCAGCTGTAACAGTTCTAATTTTAGAGAATTCTTTGACATACTTTTCAGCATACTTCAAGATGAGACGATCTGCAAACCAAATTGAAGGTGAGAAAGCAGTGTAGGAGTTGAAATATTGGTATTTAGGGTTGACAGTAAGAAGTAGAGATGTCAAAGTAAAAAGTCCACCAAAAGAATGTCCCATAAGAGTTTTATACGTTGGTTCACTATGAAATTTCAAATCATTGATGAGAAATTTGTTAACAGACGGAACAATCTCCTCTAAAAGAAAGTCAAGAAAAGGATGTGTGTCGTTATAACGATCTTTATCAATTGTCAAATCACGGCTTCTTTTAGGGCCATCAAATAAATTTGGGAATTCTGGGGTGCCACAGCTTCCCTCATAGCCTACACCTACAACAATAGTCTTGTCACCAGGAGGGTATCGGGAGCGTCTAACACCTTCCAACACTGAGCTAAAATAAGCATTGCCATCTAGAATATAAATAATTGAATATTCATTCTCTGGGACAAAGTTAAGAGACCAAGCAATTTGAATTAGGTAAGAAGTTTTAGTCAAACTGTTAACTAACGACCACTGCGCAGAGTTTGGGAGAGTAATAGAAGTTACCATTTTGTAAACCACAGATTGACTTTTAGCAGCTAAAGATAATGAGGTGTAGTGATGGTAAATAAATAAAAAACAAATTAAAGGAAAAATCGAGAGAAGAAAGATCATATAAAATGAAGAGGTGGTAGAAATAAAGATTTTTGATGTAAGACCGTTTTAAACTTTTTTTTTTCTTTTTTAGCGGTTGGTTTTAAGAACAGACTCCGTTCGCTTTTTATGCTTTTTACAGACTAATCTCTTTTGAGACAAACGAGATTTAGGAACAAAACACAATTGGACAGAAACAACGGTCCGTAGCTGGCGGACCGCATATCCAGTCATGTGACTTATCTGATTGGAAAAAAAATATTTTTTTTAAAAGTTTTTCATGCAAAATTTGTAATTTTTGATGCCCAGCTTTTGACTTTTTTTTTCACCTACAGGCTGTCGTATGACAACTCAAAATTTCAGAAACTGCAAAAACTGAAAAAAAAAGATGAAAAAGATAATTAAAAATGTCACTTTAATAGCAATAAAACGTTAAAATATTTTGCGTCTGACCTAAATCCAAGGACCTGAAATTCAGAAAATGCCGTAGTAGAGTCATCCGCTCCATCTTGCCAAAAATATTCCTTCAACACGATCACTTCATTATATTAACAGAAACAATAGGTAATTTTTTTTAAGTAGATCTAGAGATTTCTCAAAACAGAAAATCAGATTTTTTTTTTTTAAAAAAACTCATGTATAGTAACTTTTATAGCTGTTAGTATGTATAGTATGCACAAAGCTCATGTTGGCCGGCAACAGCATAAACTATACGTAATGTGCTTATTTTTTTTTTTTTTTTTTTTTTTTTTGACAAGCAAAATTCAAGTTGTCTCATTGAACGGCTGAAAAAATAAAAAGATTCATCTGCTGAAAGCCCCGTTTCGTTTTTTTTTTCTTCCCTAAAAAAGTTAAATAAAAATCACATTGTAATTTTAAATATATCCATTATTATTATTTTTTATTTTTATTTCCACATTTAAATCTTTTAATCATTGGTTTTCTTTCACTTTTCAAATTTTTATTTTATTTTGCATTTAAATTCAGACTTACTTCCTTTTTTAGATAATCGGTTTATATTTCCGAGCTGTTCGGTTCGTACCTTGATTAATTCTATAGATTATCAATCTTCATATCTAAAAAATCTATATAAAGCCATCTCATTTTCTTACTATATCATTATTATTTTTTTATTCTCTCCATCATTATAAACCAAATTCATCAAACTTACATGTATTACAGATAATGGAATATAATTTCAAAAATGTCTGTAACAAATTCCAAAAATCAAACTGTCTTTGACACCTCTTCTTCCCATGACGAAAAGTCCGTCCACAACACACAAATCGTTGACACCTCTTCTGACTCCGACGTCTCTCTCCAACATGGTGTCAATGTTGCGGAGGCTCTTCGTTCAGCTTGGACCAAAAAAGCTTTGATTATTGCGTACTCTTCTCTTTTTTTCTCCTCTTTGATCACAGAATTTTCTAATTACTCCTCAAAAACATATACTCCATATGCTACGTCTTCATTTAAAGCTCATTCTATGCTGACTACTGCAGCTGTTGTTTACAAAATTGCGAGAGTTATTTCTTACCCTATTATGGCCAAGCTTGCCGATGTGTTTGGTAGAGCTGAGGGTTTTAGTTTTGCTATCTTGCTAATTACTCTTTCTTACATCATGTATGCTGCCTCAAACAACATCTCCACTTACATTGCTGGTTACTTCTTCGATGCTGTTGGATCTGTGGGTTATACCATCATGCAGCAAATTTTCATTGCTGATACTACTTCTTTGATTAATAGAGGTCTCTGGGCCTCTCTCCCGGAAGCTACTACAAGTATTCCTACCCTCTACCTCGGATCAATTGTTGGTGAATCCATGCTTAAACATTCCACATGGAGATGGGGTTACGGTATGTGGGCAATTATTCTTCCTGTGTGTACTGCACCACTTATTGGAATAATGTTTTGGCTTCATGGCAAGGCTAAGAAAAATGGTGAGATTCGGGAAATTGCTGTTATGAGAGATATCAACAAAAGTGATCCTTGGTACCGCAAAACCTACCAGCTCGTCTGGATTGAGCTCGATTTTTTTGGTGCTTTTTTACTTGCTGCTGGCCTTACTCTTGCTTTGATTCCTATTAACATTGCTGATAAAGCCAATATCAGTCGCTGGAAGAAACCTCATAACATTGTTATGCTTATTCTTGGTGTTCTCTTTTTTATTGCTTTCATTGCATGGGATTCTTTATGGGCCAAAAAGCCTTTTATTCCTTACAGAATGGTCAAAAAATTCACTATTTTTGCTGCTTGTGCTATCGGTGTTTTTGATTTTTTCAACTATTCTTGTTTCACTTCATTTTTCCCTTCATATCTCCAGGTTGCTGGTCACTACTCCCCTGGTGTTGCTACTCGTATTGATAACTCTCTTCGTGTCTCTTTCCAGATTGCCTCTGTTGTTGTTGGCATTTTGATGAAATACACAAAGCGTGCTAAAATTTATGTTTACGTTGGTGTTCCCATGGTTGTCTTAGGTCAGGGTCTTATGATCCATCTTGTCAACCCCAAAAATGGCTTTCAAACAAACCAAGCCTCTTTTACTGCTGCTAAGGTTATTTTCGGTGTTGGAAGAGGGTTTTACCAGACCGCTTCTCAGGTTCTTGTTCAGGCTGTAGTTAAAAAGCAAGAAGTTGCTGTTGCTACTGCTCTGTTTTTGGCTACCATGAATATTGGCGCTGCAGTCGGTACCACTGTTGGTGGTGCTATCTGGAATGACCAGCTTCCATCGAAGCTTGCTGAATACCTTCCTGCTGCCAATAAGAAAAATGCTACTGCTATTTTCAAGTCTATTGTCACAGCTCAAAAGTTCCCGATCGGTTCGCCTGCCCGTCTGGCTATCGACCAAGCCTACAAGGAGACGCTACAAACCCTTGCTATTGTTTCAACTTGTGTTACCATCCCTATGCTTTTTCTGATGTTTTTCTTGACAGATGTTCATCTTGACAAAGAAGTAGACCGCGATGACGAAGCGCAAGAAGAAAGACAGACTGCGGCTGAAGAGGGTAAGATTGTGGACGAAAAGACTGGTACAAATGATTCATTAGAAGTTCTTCAGGAAACCCAGAAAAACAACGTTTATGCTGTCACACATTCTAAATAAGTGGAGTATTCAGCAATCCATTTGATACAAATTTGTTTGAAAATACTCTATTGTCTTTTTTTTTTTTTGACTTTATTTTGTTATTTTCATTTGATGTTTTTTAGTTAGTAATATGTAAAAAAAGTTGAGTACAATTGTATAATGTGAAGCCATACAATATTTGGTTTTATTCTAACCACTAACCAACTGTCCTACGGTAAAAATTCATATTAAAACAAAAACAAAGTGCTTGAACGACTGAAATCACTTCTCTCAGTGTACCTATACCTGGCTTCCAGTATTATGAACACCAGAAAGAGGTTCACTGAGTATATTTAACTAAAATGTGATTAATTAAATTCAATATAAGCACATCCACATATTACAACTATTATATGTAGGGGCTTATACTGGTGTTTTTCCCAGAATGTTTTGAGCTTTTTGCTTTTACGTGCCCTGAAAAAAAAAAAAACGACGCAAAAAGACGTACCTAAAATCAGATTCATTCTGATCGCAATGAGCAACCCATAGCCAGTAATAATAATCTTTGAATCTTGAAAAAAAATAAAAACAATATCAAACAAAATTATTATTATAATTCTTTTTTTTTTTAAATCCTTCCTGTTCGAAATTACTATTTACTTCAAATAAAACTAATAAAAGACGTCGTAATTTGTTGCTTGAAAAGACCTAACCCTAAGTGACTCTTTTTAGCGTATTTTTTGAACCTCGCTTGTGTAACTCACTTTGTGTGTATTTTTATTATTCTCAACATAATAGATTACCTACTCTGAAAATTAAAATCACCATTTTTTTTTTTTTTTTCCCCTTCCTTTCTGTCTTCAAAGCTTTGATCCCTACTCCTACCTAACATCATGACCGACACACTGACGAAGGTTCCTATTTTGGGGGCCGAGACGATTCATATTGGTTACCATATTACCGATCATATGATCTCGACCATCCTCGATAACCTGAAATCTTCGACCTATGTTCTGATCTCTGATGAAAATATCATTAAATTCTCTCACATTGAGTTTTTTGAAAAGAAATTCTTAGCCGAGATTGAAAATCGTAAGCTTGAGGCCCGTTTTTTTAAATACATTGTGCCTCCAGGAGAGGCTTCAAAAAACCGTACAACCAAAGCACAGATCGAAGACTATTTGCTGTCACAGGGTTGCACAAGAGACACTGTAATTTTTGCAATGGGAGGTGGTGTTATTGGTGACATGATCGGTTATGTCGCCGCAACATTCATGCGTGGTGTCCGTTTCATACAAATTCCTACTAGTCTTCTATCTATGGTCGACTCTTCTATTGGTGGTAAGACCGCCATTGATACTCCACATGGAAAGAATTTGATTGGAGCTTTCTGGCAACCCAAGTTTGTTTTCATTGATCTTAAGTTCCTCGAAACTCTCCCTGAACGGGAGTTCATCAATGGTATGGGTGAGATTATCAAAGTATGTATACCAATTTCATGCACAAATGTAATTTCTAATTTACGGCAAACTAACCTCATGTATTTACGTATAGACCGCCGCTATTTGGGATGAAAACGAATTTTCCAACCTTGAAAACGATGCTCCCCTGCTGTTAGAAGCTTTTAGAACCAGAGTCAACAACAAGGTCGATTTATCGCCTATCATTCATGTGGTCCACCGCTTTGTTACCGGTTCTGCCAGAATTAAAGCTGAGGTTGTTTCTGCCGATGAAAGAGAGGGTGGTCTAAGAAACTTGCTAAACTTTGGTCACACCATTGGTCATGCCTATGAAGCTATCCTTGCTCCTCATGTTCTCCATGGTGAGTGTGTTTCTATTGGTATGGTCCTCGAGGCTGAAATTGCTAGACACCTTGGCCATCTCAGTGATGGTGCTGTTGCAAGACTGTCAAAGTGCCTTTCTTCTTTCCAGCTTCCAGTGTCGCCCAACGATCCAATTGTCAGAAGACGTTCGAAAAATATTGCTACCCCCGTTGATAAACTTCTTGATATCATGAATGTTGACAAAAAGAATGACGGCTCAAAGAAGAAGATTGCTATGCTTACTAGAATAGGCAGCTGTCTTGAGAAGAAGGCTACACTGGTTTCCGACGAAGTTATTCGCACCGTTTTGTCTGAAAACATTCTTGTAGGATACTTTGATAACGCTCCTACTCACAATGACGTCACTCCTCCTGGATCCAAGTCCATTTCCAACCGTGCTTTGGTTCTTGCCGCCATGGGCTCTGGTACTGTCAGAATTACTAACCTGCTTCACTCTGATGATACTGAGTACATGCTAAATGCTGTTCAAAAGCTTGGTGGTGCTACCGTTTCCTGGGAAGATCATGGTGAGACCCTTGTTGTGAAGGGTAATGGTGGTCAGCTTACTGCTCCCATTGAGCCTCTCTATCTCGGTAATGCTGGTACGGCTTCCCGATTCCTTACTACTGTTGCTACTTTAGTTAAGCCTTCCAAAGAGTCTAGTCATATCATTCTTACTGGTAACGCTCGTATGAAACAACGTCCTGTTGGCCCTCTTGTCGAAGCTCTTCGTGCCAATGGTAGTGAAATTGAATTTCAAGAAGCCGAGGGTTCTTTACCTCTTCGTGTCACTGCTGGTCAAAACTTAAAGGGTGGTCGTATTGAGCTTGGTGCCACTATTTCTTCTCAGTATGTGTCTTCTATTCTTATGTGCGCACCGTATGCTGAAGAGCCTGTCACACTGGCTCTGGTTGGTGGTAAACCCATTTCTCAGCTTTATATTGACATGACTATTGCAATGATGGCAACCTTTGGTGTCAAGGTTGAGAAGTCCACCACTGAACAATACACTTACCATATTCCCAAGGGATCTTATATTAATCCTCCTCAATATGTTATCGAGTCTGATGCTAGTTCTGCCACTTATCCTTTGGCTTTTGCTGCCATCAGTGGTACCAGTTGCACCATCCCCAACATTGGCTACAGCTCTCTCCAGGGTGATGCTCGTTTTGCCATTGACGTTTTAAAGCCTATGGGCTGCAAGGTCACTCAAGGCCCTACTTCCACAACCGTTCAGGGTCCTCCTATTGGAACTCTCAAGGCTATTCCTAATGTTGATATGGAGCCCATGACTGATGCTTTTTTGACAGCTTCTGTTCTTGCTGCTGTTGCTTCTGGAACCACTCGCATTTACGGTATTGCTAACCAACGTGTCAAGGAGTGTAACAGAATTGATGCTATGATCCATGAACTTGCTAAGTTTGGTATTGTTACTCGTGAGCATGCTGATGGTCTTGAGATTGATGGTACCCCAATTGAAAAGCTGTCTGTACCCGATGAATTTGGAATCAAATCCTATGATGATCACCGTGTCGCCATGAGTATGAGTTTGATTTCTTCTGTTGTGAAACAAGATGTTCTTATTCAAGAGCGCAGATGTGTTGAAAAGACTTGGCCTGGTTGGTGGGATATTCTCAGTCGCGTGTTCAAAGTTGAACTCAAGGGTCATAGCGATGTTGGTGAGGCCTCTAAGAATGTCCGTACTCCTAATAAAGACAAGACCATCATTATTATTGGTATGAGAGGTGCTGGTAAAACTTCTATGGGCAAATGGGTTGCTTCTTCGCTTGGTCTAAAGTTTGTTGACATGGATGATCATCTTGAAAGCAAGCTTAACGCTACTATCCCTCAAATCATTGAGAAGTCTGGATGGGAGGGATTTAGAGCCGAAGAGTTTAAAGATTTACAAGAATTTGTTGATGCTAACCCTCGTGGCTATGTTATTTCTTGCGGTGGCGGTATCGTTGAGACTCCTGCTGCTCGTGACTTGCTTAAAGACTGGATTGCTAAGGGTAGACTTGTTCTTCACGTTCACAGAAACATCAATGATATTGTTTCTTATCTGGAAATTGATAAGACTCGCCCTGCATACACTAGCGACATCTACGGAGTGTGGAAGCGTCGTGAGCAATGGTACAATGAGTGTTCCAACCATTTCTACTACTCCCCCTTTTTCCATAACCCTGAGGAGTCTATTAGAGTCAAGCAATCTCTTAATATCTTTTTGAGAACTATTACTGGTGTTCACTCTTTTGAAGTCCCTAAGGGTCGCACTGCATTTGTTTGTTTACCTGTGCCTGATTTGAGAGAGTTTAACGATCTTGAGGCTTGCCTTGTTGGATCCAGTGCTGTGGAACTTCGTGTTGATCTTCTTAGCGAGAAAGATCAAGTTGGTGATATTCCCAGCATTGAATACGTCAACGAGCAGGTTGGCCATCTGAGAAAGGCTACTCAGCTTCCTATTGTTTTTACTGTTCGTACCAAGTCCCAGGGTGGTAACTTCCCTGATGATGCTGAAGAGGAGGCTGAGAAGCTTATTTCTTTGGCTTACAAGCTTGGTATTGAAATTGTTGATGCTGAACTTACCTGGTCCGATGGATTCCTCTCGAGAGTTGTCGCTCAAAAGGGTTTCACAAAAATTTTTGCTTCTCATCACAATGTCGCTGGTGATCTGAAGTGGAACAACCCGGTCTGGGATGACTTCTATCAAAAGGCTTTGTCTATCGGTGATGTTGTCAAGTTTGTTGGCATGGCTAAAAGCATTGAGGACAACTTTTTCCTTGAGAATTTCCGTGCTGGACACACTAGAAAACCTCTAATTGCCATCAATATGGGCTTTGCTGGTCAGCTGAGTCGCATCCTCAATAAGGTTTTAACTCCTGTCAATCACGAAAGTTTCCCTGTTAAAGCTGCTCCTGGCCAACTTACTGTCAAAGAAATTAATTCTACACTTCACTTGATCGGTGGTCTTGAAAAGAAGGAGTTTTTTGTTGCTGGAAATCCTGTTAAACACTCCCGTTCTCCTGCTTTGCATAATGCTAGTTTTAAGGCTGTTGGCCTTGGCCACAACTACATCCCCTTTGAGACTGAAACTGTTGAGGAAGTCTTTGAGCATATTAAACAGTTAGGTAGCAGATTTGGTGGAGCATCGGTTACTATTCCTTACAAACTTGCCGTAATTCCTTTTTTGAACGAGATCACTGAGAAGGCTAAGCTTGTTGGTGCTGTCAACACTATTATTCCTACTGAAGACGGTCAATTGGTTGGTGATAACACTGACTGGCTTGGTGTTGTAAACTCGTTTACTCAAAATGGTGCTAACCATGTTTCCAGTACATCTGGATATTCTGCTCTTGTCATTGGTGCTGGTGGCACTTCCAGAGCTGCTATTGCTGCCCTGCATGAACTTGGCATCTCTACAATTTACTTGCTGAATCGTACCACTAAAAATGCAGAGGAAGTTGCTTCTGTTTTCCCTGCTGAGTATGGTGTCAAAGTTTGCTCTACCGACAAAATCTCTGATGTCTCTCAGAAGCCTTTGTTAGTTGTTTCTTGTGTTCCTGCTGATAAGCCTTTGCCTGCGGAGCTGTTGACTGCTGTCACCAAGTTTCTTGAGGCACCTCTGAAAGATTTTCCTTATGACCCTGTTCTTTTAGACGTTGCTTATAAGCCATTTGTGACACCTGTTATGGAACTTGCTAAGAAAAACAACTACAAGACTGTTGGTGGTAGAGACATGCTTGTCTACCAAGGTGTAGAACAGTTTCAAATTTGGACCAATGTGCCGGCTCCTCTCGATATCGCCAAGAAGGCAGTCTACGCTCAGGATGATTAAATGAAGAATTAGCTACGCAAGAAATTAAGTAAAGAAAAAAAAAGTAAATAAATGATAGTATTAATAAATAAGTAAATAAATATGTTTATTGATGAATGCTGAGTTAAACCTTGACAGTAGCTAGTAGAACAGTCATGTCGTCTGCCTTGCCGCCTGTGCTTCTGGGACTGCGTAGCTGGTACGGACAGACCGCAAAATTGTCAAAGGCTTTGTCATTAGCATTGTACACAAGCATATCAGCTTTTTGTTTGAGATCGATATCTTCACGCGAGATGATTTTAGTGATATCGTTTTCCCATAGATTATCGCTGATACCGTCTGAACACAGCATAATGACATCATTTGGCTCGACGGTTACCTGGTAGATTTGTGCGTAGGTAGAAGGTGCAATCTTAGTATTTGTACCAATTTGCTGAGGGCAATTGACAATTTCCTCAGGATAACACTCATCTTTGTTGGAATGAGATTCGGCGTCAGCCGTAAATGCAGGGGTATTAATATTAATGTCAGTAGAAACAGTAGAAATGGTAGTATCGGTAGCTACAGTTGTAGCAGCTTTGGCAGATTCAGTTTTGTTATTGGTAAAAACAATTTCAGTACCGTCTCTAATAATGTAAATAGAGCTGTCACCAATACAAAGAATGTCCATTTTAAGATCAGGTCTTAGTCTCGCCAAAATAAGAGTCGAAGACCCAGTCTCATGCAGTTCTGAAATATTAGACATTGTAGCCTCAAATGCATTGTCAAGAACTCTTTTTAGACAAGGGCTGCCCTCATCCAAGGCAGCAGAAGAAGGGATAGCAAGACAGTTATCAGAAATATATTGATCCAAGATATGATGCAAAATAAGCCGCGACCAAAGCGACGCGTGACCACCTGATAGATCAGTCCAGCCGCTAACGCCATCAGCAAGACCTAGCAGCTGATGAGTACCAATAACAGAGTCTTCACCACATCCCATAGACACAAGGGTATCATTGACGGAGAGGCTGTTAAATGCCTGGTAGTCTTGCTTATCCAGATACGTCAGTTTCAGGTCGTGCTCGACGCGCTTTGGCAGCGATTGAATAATGTTTTGAAAGTATTTTTGTTCGTTTTGGGGAGTACTACTGGGGCCAGGATAGTGATAAGGCTGGCCCGAGCAGACAAAGTCAAGAGAGACAGGAAAATCATCCAAATTTTCTGACTTTTCAAACGTCTCCTCGGCGCTGCTAAAATTTTCCAAACTAGAGGTGGGGACGTGCGTAGTGACAGCCTCCTCATTTACAGATATGCTAGTGCCTGTGGGTATGCTAATATTAGTATTGACATTGGTTTCTGATGGGAAAAGCGTAGGATGATGCGGTTCGGTGATGATTCTGCCTAGCGGCGTGGCTGAGTGAATTTCATTAAAGTCATGCAGTGGTAGTGCCAATGAATCAGAGTAGTCTTTAAGATCGGTGAGATTGGGGTTTTTATGAATTGGGCTATTGAGTGTTGGATTAAGACCTGGTATCACCAGGTCATTTTCAAATGGCGATAAACTAGAATGTTGGCATGGTGCACGCGGTGGTCTGTAGAAAGTATTTGTTGCAGTTGTTGTGGCTGCCATGCTTGCTGTAGAATTTCTGGCAGCAAGCGCAGTGTAGCTACTACGCAGCGTATGCCGGCACAGTTGAACAATGTTATTTGAATGCTTCAACATTTATAGAAAATAGTAAAGTTGATATCTTTTAATCTTTTGATAATTAAAAATTATCAAAAGATATATATAAACAAATTTAATTTCTTTTAAAATTAATAAGGAGAAAGTGTTTAATATATATAAATAATTTTTTTTTTCTTTTTTTTTTTTTTTTTTTTTTTCTTAGAACATTCTATTTTTCCGTGGATGCATTTAGCGTTTTTGAGTGAGAAAGCTTTAACGCTACCGATGAGACAGCAAAACGTGATAATCACCGCGTTTTTTTTTATTGTTATCTGTTTTGGGTTTAGTGCCACCCGAAAATAGATGTCGTGTTTTTGTATGCCGTTCATCAATTGTTGATACATTATCATGTGTTTTTAATAAGTGAATGTCAAAAAAAAAAAGATAAGGAAAAAGATCGGAGATTTTGAATTTTTTTGTAATAAGAAAACAAAAAAAAAACAATAAGAAACTATACAAGGTACAGTACGAATGGTCTGTACAATGTTTCTATGAATAAATCCGGTCCTGTGTGAACTTTTAAGAAATAATTTTTCCGATGCTAAGCTTTTTTATTTTATTTTCCAAAGCCTCATTTTTTTTTGTTTTTCTTTACATTTTTAAGATTGCCACGCCAAAATCTTTTTTTGTTCAAAATGTATGGAAACTGTATCCACCAACAACTTTAAAATGTAAAAAAAAAAAGAACTGGCACCCTCCAATTTGATTTTTAAATGTACCCCTCCAATTGATTGATAACAGAAAAATTCTCTGGAAATATTAAAAAAGTGTTTTTATATAGCTAATAACAATTTAGCGTGGTTAAGTTCAAAGTAGAAATTCTATTGTAAATTATTTGCTAGACAGTTGTCTACTGTTTAGGTAGAGCTTTTTTTTAATATATATTTTTTTTCAAAGAATCAGCAGCTTTTTAATGATATGCGAAGATTTTCGAAAGTGTGAATGTGTCTTTTCTTGATATTAACGGTGGTAATGAATGATGATTGAAAAAGCTGATTTTGAGCAATTTCCAAATGTTACTGTTATTACAATATGCACGCGTAATATGACAGCCGATGTAGACTCTAGCTATAACTCAAATATTCATGAAAATCGAAAATTTTATGGTTAGGTATTGAAGCTTTGCAAAAGTTCAATTCTTGGTGTTAAAAAAAAATTTTTTTTTTTTGATGTTAAAGCTTTAATGGGAAGTCAGACCAAGCGTAAAAAAACCCGAAATTTACTGAGATAAAAATTTATTGCATACAGATACAAGTTATTTTTCTCTATATTAAATAAGTTATAAGTTGAATAGTGTACACATGCCTCCCCAAAAAAAAAAGCAAATTCTACATACCAATACTTTCTATCATAATACTAATCAGAATGAGTTAGTTAGTTGTGCTCTGACTTGGCTCTTACTTTCAATTTATTTATTGTTGATTTGATAAAAGCTGAGGTGACGGCAAAGCCGAAAATCAGCTGTCCAGATTCTATATAGCCGTACATATTATTTTCTTCGCAAAAGTTATACAACATATTTTCAGACTACAGCTCTATACATACAGATACAAAAACCATATAAACGGAGCCTGATTATTATTATTATTATTATTATTATTATTATTATATTATTATTATTATTATTATTATTATTATTATTGATTCAATTTTACTTCATTTTTATGAATAGCATGACCCTTTTTGTATTCATGTCGGATTGTACTTGACATTTCACCGATAAACGGACATACTAACTAAAGATTAAAGAAATCTCGCAACCCAATCGTCCACCAATCTCTACATATTCAGATGCTATTCTTAAAATTTTGTAAAATTACAATATCGACGACACACACTAGAATTTTCTAAATATTCATTCAGATGTAGGCTTACATTTATTAACGGGTTTAAAACTTTTTCATAGATATACAGTTAACTTTATAAAGTTTTGTTTAATTACTTGAAAAAAAAGTTTTGTCGTTTTAGCAAATTAGGTTTTTTTTTGTTTTCTGTTTCCAACTACAAGCATCGCGACCTAACATATAAGATCTAAACTGAATGAGAGAGTTGTCACTCTAGTTATAATATATACTACACGTTGTGTTTGAAGGTATTTCTATGCAATGCTTTGTTAAAAAAGAAGAAACAAACAATAAAAATGACAAATTGTAGTATGTAGTTATTCAAGGTATATACTGTGATATAAAATCGATATTTTGATTTGTTTTTTTTATTGCGGAAAAAAAAAAAAAGATGAATCAACCGACTATCTTGTTTTATTTTCATTTATTTTCATATCAATTTGCATTGGTTATTCATTTGGCTTAGATAGATAAATATGAATCAAAACCTCAAGTGCCAGTAGAGTGTACAACTTATCCTCACTAGCTCCGAGTCAGCTCAGTCTTGCGGTTCCTAAAATAAAATTTAACAAATGCGTTGCTGGTATTTTTATTGCTTTTGTAGTGAAAACCTTTAGATAAATAGAAAATCTGTTTATTCTCGTTACATCACATAATTACAGTTTTAAAATAGTAAAAATAATAAAGATATACAAAGAAGACATTGAATTTAAAACATGTATATCTATGAGTCTTTAAAATTAGTATTTTCAGCGCGCTTTAGATGTTTCTGGAGATTTTTTTGGTTTTTTTTTTTGCCATTTTGTTTTTGGGCTCTTGTAATTAAACTTCATCCCCCGATTAGAACTTTGCTATCACTTACAGGCTTTTTTTGTATATTCACCAGCTCGGCAAGCTTTGAAGTAGGACCTGAATTTCACTTTCAGTTTTTAGACAGCATTTTATGAAGTATTACATTGGTTCAAACTTATTACATTCACAGATGTACTGATCTATAAAATCCTTTCTTTTCTGTAGATACTCCCCAAAGTTCTCTTTGCCGGGTTTAAGTTGTATTATCTAGCTCAAAACTTTTCTAAGTATCTTGTTCAAGATATCGGCTGTAATAAGTAACTTTGTGTTGGTTGTGGAACTGACATTGTTTATTTGTGATTTACTTGTACGTACCATTTTCCGCTCTTTGATTTGACAAACAACTTGTATCTTTCGTTCTACTTGTCCAGCAAGCTTTTATAATTTTTGGATTTTTATTTTCTATCTCTCTACACAGTGTTTATTAGACTTCAGTAATTACTTTAGCTTTACCATCGGCAAGATCTTTATTATACGGGTCTGTTTTCTGTGGCACTGGTTGTCTTTTCTATTTGTAAAAAACAAACGATAATTTATGACATAGACTATAATTGCTTTGATCACGTGTCGTATTCAGTAAATTGTTCATGGTAACAAACAAAAAGTGTAAGTCTGACTAATTAAAATTCGAAATATTACTCAGCTGGGACTTTTTAATTTTTTTCACTGGAAATTTTTTTTAATTCTCGATAAACGGATCCCAAATTTTTCTCTTTGAAAAAATAACCCTTTTCAAACTCATAAAACACCAACACACACACACATTTTTTTTCCCCCAAACTAAAACAATGGTGAAGACTAAGTTAAAGCTCAAGGAGTCGCTCAAAAATCTTAAGACTTCTGAGTCTGTTAAGAAGACTGAAGGTTCTAAGAAGAACAAGAAGGTTGCCACATCAGTCGATAAAGAAGTAGAAGAGGAAGATAATTTGGCATCAGACACTAAGAAAATTATTAGCCAAATTAATGAAGAGACGGGATCAGAAACTTTGTCACACAAAGAGCAACGCAAATTGAAAAAGTCATTGAAAAAACAGGCTGTCGCCGCTGAGGATGACGATGAAGAAGCTCCTGAGTTATTAAACACCAGCAAGCTGGTCGAGAGTGACAGTGAAGATGAGGAGGATTTCAGCAGAAAAGAGACCGAAAACGAAGACGATGACGATGATGAAGAAGAAGAAGAAGAAGAAGATGTTCCGTTATCTGATGTTGAACTTGATGATGATGCCGACGTCGTGCCATACCAGAAAGTTACTGTTAACAACCGCAAAGCTCTAGCCCAAGCTCTCAACAACATCACACTGCCCTACAAGGACATGAAGTTTTCTGAGCATCTTTCTGTTAGTTCAGAAGAACCTTTGGTTCTGAAGGATGTTTTTGATGATTTGGAACGCGAACTCGCCTTTTACAAACAGGGTTTGGCTGCTGCCAATCTTGGTCGTGCTAAGCTTATGAAGGAGAAGGTTCAATTTACGCGACCTACCGATTACTTTGCTGAGATGGTAAAATCCGATGAGCACATGGACAAGCTCAAGCAGAAATTAGTTGAAGGTGAGACGGCAAAGAAGGCTGCGCAAGACGCTAGACGCCAGCGCGAGCTTAAGAAGTTTGGCAAGCAGGTTCAGCACGCCAAGCTCCAAGAACGAGCAAAGGATAAGCGCGAGACTCTGGATAAGATCAAGTCTCTTAAGCGGAAACGTTCTGGTAATGAGATTACCAACGATGACTTTGACATTGCCATTGAGGAAGCCGCGGCTGAGACTAGTGAAAGACGTGGTAATGGCAAACCTAATGCTCGTCGCCAGGCAAAGAACGCCAAGTATGGCAGCGGTGGTAAGAAGAGATTTCTGAGAAAGAACGATGCTGCTTCATCAAATGACATGTCTGGATTCAGCAATAGCAAGAAAAAGGGCCCTGCGAAGAGACCCGGTAAGAGCAAGCGTGCCAAACATTTCTAATTTTAAACCCATCATTTTAAAGAAATATTATATATAGAATAATGTCAAACAAACAAAAAAAAAACTAAAATTATCTTTTACAGTAGAATTAATACCTTTGATATACATAAAATCCTGTTTTTCTCTACTTTGGAAGCAAGTCTGCCTCTTGCAAAGTCTTCACCAACGAAGGATCAAACAGTTTGGTCAATGGCAAATCGTCGCTTAGACCTTTCCGTCTTCTTGTCTTTACAATAAACTCTCTTGCCATACTAGACTGAGGAGCAGGTTCAAGTTGTGGAATACGTTGCGTTGAGTCTAAAGGATCACCTGGCACATTATCCCACTCATGGAATAAAAGCGATACAGATGCAAATCCCTTTGTGACAATGCGAACGTCAGTCTCGAAACCAATTGAATCAATAACAGGAATAGTACCTGTAATAAGTCGCAGCTGAGTGCCAGCCACCGGCTTGTCGCTAGAAATGTAACCTCTACGGCGCTCCACTGTCTGAGAAAGAGCTGAAGTATGATCATAAGGCACAACAATGTGGAACTGGTAAATAGGTTCCATGAGACGGGGTGCCGCAGCGAGGAACGCAGAGTAACAAGCACGACGAGCAGTTGAAATGATCTGATTGCTGTTTCTCAAGTTAGGCTGAGATGCAAGAACAACATCGACAATTTTGTACTGAGTATTGCGAATAGGCTCCTCACACAAAGGACCGTCACGAACAGCCCATTGAAAACCCTGCTTAACAGACTCCTTTATGCTGAGCAGCAGCTTTTTGTCAACTTCATCAGGAATGGTGTCATCCATGAGCACGTTGGGTCCATTATCCTCAGGACCAAAGGCCCAAATTGATCGACCTGCCAAAAGATCCCAGTCGTGATGTTGGTTCATATACTTGGCAACCTTTTTAGGACCCCATTCAAGGACAATGTTGCCAGCTTCAATATCGTCAGCAACTGTTTTTTCTAAAGGCTGAGCAATAATGGAAATTTTGTTTTGTTGATTAGGCGTTATGGCGTAGCACCTTGCCCTCGAAGTTTCGATACAGGTTTCAGAAAATCTCACCACAGGATCAGAGACCTTGATAGCCATATCAGCATATAAAATTCTGAGGTCATGCAGCACACAGTCCATATACATTTCACCAGAACCAAGAATAACATGCTCGCCAGATTCTTCAGCTTTTGTTTGCAGCAGTGCATAACTTTTTGATACTTTTCTCAAGCCATCCAACATCTTTGGTAATTCAGAAGGATTAACAGGTTCAACAGCAACCTTGAATATAGCCTCTCCCATATACGAAATAGGCTTAAATATATGCATGTCGTCATTGAAGTCAGCAGAATAAATTGTAGCAGACTTAACAATGCTCGAATCAACACCTTTAATCAGAGCCCAGTTACCAGCAGGAATGCGGTCCATGGGGATCTTGTATCTAGACTGATACACCCAAAGACCAGATACAGTAGTTTCATTCAAGTCTTCTGTGTCGTACTCTGAATATGTTTCACCAAGAACTGAAACCCGCTGACCATTAATGATAGTACCACTGAGAACCCTACCAAAAGCGTACATTTCCTTAGAATCTGGGCTGCTGAATAGTTTTGCCACATGGATAACTAATGGCCCACTGGCGTCACAGGTGCTCATGGATTTAGCAACGTAACTGTCTAAAGGACCGGTAAATGTTTTTTCCACTTTGGCTTTTGCATTTTTCAGAGGAGAATCTATGTGTTCTAAGACAGCATCAACCAGGGCAGCTGAGTTACCAAAAAATAATTGACACACAGTCTGTAGTAAAGGTTTGACGTCAATGCTGTATGTAGATGGCTTTAAGTATATATTCAGCTTAGCCAATGTTTCCGATAAATCTTCCTTTTCCTTCTCTAGCACGCTGGTAAAAATTTTGTACATGGGTTCAAGAATAAAATGCTCAAATGTTCGTTTTGAGCCTTCTTCTAACGGTTTTCTCGAAAACTTGCGAGATTCTGGGTTGTAGTAAATGTCACCCCATAGGCGTTTTGAAAAACCTACGGCATCAACAGAAGGAGAAGTTTGTTTGTAATATAAAGCAAAAGAATAAGTCGAAAAGATAAAGTTAGAGGTTGATGAAGCAAAAACAACATTTCCTCTTTCCGGGGACAGAGGCACGAATTGATCGTCATCAAACGTATTGTCCTTGATCAACGTGTTGACCTGATCTAAACAGTATCTTAGTTTGTAGTAAGCTTCACTTGGTGGAAGCTTTTGGTCTAAAATAAGACGGTCTATCTTGTTGAGCACAAGCACAATAGGAATCTTCTCAAGACACGCTTGTTCGATGACCTTTTTAGTTGTTACCATCAATCCTTCCACAACATCAACAACCAATACTAGACCATCAACAAACTGAGTGGCAACAGAAACTTCATCTAAAAAGTTTGCATGACCAGGAGTATCAATGATGTTGAATAAATAAGATTTTTCTTTTGTATTCTGCAGCACAAGTGAAATAGGAGAAGCCTTGATTGTAATTCCTCGCTCCTTTTCAAGGATATGAGTATCAGTGTATCGTAGCTGTTCATCAATCTTCGCCCGATCACGCTCAGGCAATACATGAGTTTCATTGACAAGTAAGTCCAAAAGCGATGTCTTTCCGTGATTTAAATGACCGACTATGGCAACGTTTCTGATGTGTTCCGGAAGGCCCATTAAGCTTGATTGCCAAGACCATGTATAATTCACTGTTGGTAGCTCTTTTTCTTCAATAATAAATGTACTGTTTTTGACTGGGTTAATAATGGGCTCCGAAAGAGATTGATTATCACGTTCTTGGACCATTGTTTCAACATCTTCACCGTAAATCTCGTGTTGGCTGGGATAATATTGCTTATCCTCATGCAAAACTACAGCATTTCCTAAAATGTGAATTTAGTATTAGATCTAAATAGACATGAAATATAAACCAACTTACCGTAATCATGTTCTAACTCTGGCTCTGGCTCTGACTCTGGTTGCTCGTAGATATCATGGTCACTTGTGGCTTCATCATTGTTGTCATCTTGATCTATGTATTCGTTCCCAACATCGTCATGTTCGTTTTCAGAAACTTCTTCCGGACCAATATAATTGCCAAATCTTCAAAAGTTAATAATTAAAACAAGAAAATAAATAAAAGTGATAATGAGGTAAAATCAATTCAATGTTATACTCACTCGTCGTAAAGGTCTTCCTCATCCATTTTTTTTTTTGTCTTTTATGTGTTTACCAAGAAAATTGTAAACGATGTTGTTTGGGAGAGAAAAGTAAAAGGTTAAAAAAATATCAATATGAAAAATTAGTAATATTCAGAACATCATTACTTAATGACACTTATTATGTAATAAAAGAGTTAAATATTAGCTAACCGTTTTTAATCTTAAAGTTTAAAACTTTAGTTTTAATATCTGAGACTTTGATCAACTTTTTTTTTGAAATTTTAGTCTTCAATGCTCAAAAAAATATTTTAGAAGTACAATAAATATTCAAACAATTTTTGATAAATTTCAAGAAATTCAAAAATTTAATGGATTAATTGATTTTTTTTAGTGTTATCGCTAGCTGATATCATTATCATATTTGAGCTTTGTGTAACAACTTACCAAGTTACTAAAATGAAAGGCGTATACACACATCAACTGTAAATTAATTGTTACATTGACGATACGCTCTATATTACAATGTACACAATTTTCCAATTCAAAAAATAAAATAAAAGTTGTAATAAGCTTTAAAGTGAAGTATAAAAATCTTGATATTCAATATATTATAAGTTTTGAACTAAATGTAACTTGAGTCTACCAATATTGAATCAGGACCCGTTTTTGAACCATTAATTTGACATTGGAGTTCACAATGACTAATAATAATGAAAACCTGCAATTGAAAGTATTATTTAGTTGTTTAAAGATTTTGGTACCCATCAGCTACACTAGATATAACAGAGTTGGTCTGACGAGTGCAGTTACCATTGCTTGGTTATTAGTACTTATGATAAAATTCTTCATTGTTATAATCAGCCTTCTTTGGGATCAAAAAACTTTTTGGGGGGTTTTTTTTTTAATACTAATAGATTAATTGATAATCAAAGTAATGACAGCGTCATCAAGCAAGTAAAATTATGGAATCATATTAATTAAATTATATGTGATTTTTAAATTTGATTTTCATTAATTATCAGTTGCTAGTAAAAGGTTGACCAATAATTTCTCTAAAAAATGTTAATATCAACTAGCAAAACTGCGCATGGAAAGCTTACTTCATTATGCAAACTTAATAACTTGCCATACTTTAAATCTAGAAATATTACAGTATAAACAAATAACAACAAAATACATTATATTTCTTACAAAAAACCAACTTTTTGAAGTAGCAGCTATGATATCAAAAAGGATATTGAAGTGATAATCAAGTTCTTTTGATTGATTCACTACCGCACCTCCTCAATTAATGGTCAGTTAAATAACACGTTCTGCCAATGTTTCACCGCCCTGCTTTCTAACTGAATTAGTGATTACAATGATAATCTTGTTGGGTTCATTTTGACACACAGATTTTATTTGTAGAAAATTTGGTGTCGTTAAAGTAACTGAAATGAAAATGCTTTAGGCGCGGCCACCGCTAAGTAGTCTATTCTCGTTGCATTTACTTAGTGTCTTATTTCTAATTCATAATAACTATAAAGACAATAAACATCAATAATATATAATTTTTATTTTTTCATAACTCCCAGAATAAAAAAAATTGCACTTCGTATTGTGTTAGACTATCACTCACACGTTTTTTCTCAAGAAAAAAAATCACTTTGTGTTGGCTTATTAACATTTTTATACTGCAAGAATTATGATATTAATATGTCTCTGGCTTGCCAATCTCTTTTTAAACAATCATAGATGTAAAAAAAAAAAAAAAAAAAAACGATAACTCTGATTTAATTTTTCAAATCTGTTGGTATCAAATTTGCGGATTTCTTTTTTTTTTTCCGTATATTCCGAGTTAACATGTAACTTATATATATATACAAATGGCCACTACCTATATTCATAAAAATAAAGTTTTTGTTATCGATATAAGATTTCACAGTGTTTTACAAATAACGCGGAAAATAATCCGAAAGATGGCATGTTTGAAATATTTAATACTTGAACGATTTCTATATATACCTATCTCACACCCTTTCATTTTTTTTTTTCCCCTTTTATTATAGTTATAATAAAAAAATAAAAAACTTTCGTCAGTTTAACAGTATCAGCAGCCATTTTTTTTTTTCGACTTGAAAATGTTTTGAAGGTACAACTTGACTTCCAGATTAAATGACCTGTCAGCAATAATTTTAATTCACTCTACGACAGTGAAAATCAACTTTTAAAATTTCAAAAAACTTGATTAAGGGACTATTCATTATGTTCGTTACGTTTATTTTCTCTCGATCTTCATTCTAACAGCCTTGTGCTGGGTGTAGTTCTCAAGAGCCTGCTCACCCATCTCACGGCCAATACCAGACTGACCATAACCACCGAAAGGAACAGCCTCATGGAAGTTGTTGTAAGTGTTGATCCAGATGACACCAGCATTAAGTCTGTTGGAAACATCGATAGCCTTGTTGACATCAGTGGTGTGGATACCAGCAGCCAGACCATACTCAGAGTTGTTGGCAAGCTCAATAACTTCATCAACAGAAGAGAACTTGGAGACAGTAACGACAGGACCGAAAATTTCTTCCTTGACAACCTTCATGTCTTCATTGACGTTGGCGAAAACGGTAGGAGCAACGAACCAACCAGGTCTCTCAAGTCTGTAACCACCAGTGACCAGGGTGGCGCCATCCTGCTTGCCGACATCAACGTAGTGAAGAATCTTGTCAAGCTGATTCTTGGAAGTCTGGGGACCCTGGAAAGTTTCAGGATCGAAGGGGTTACCAACCTTGTTGGCTTCAGTGCGCTCCTTGAGCTGCTGCAGGAACTTGTCATAGATGGTGTCCTGGACGTAGATACGAGAGCCAGCACAGCAGACCTCACCAGAGTTGAAGAAGATACCAAGGTTGGTCATCTCAATAGCCTTGGGAATATCGGCATCACCAAAAACAATGTTAGGAGATTTACCACCAAGCTCAAGAGTAGTCTTCTTGAGGTTAGAATCAGCAGCAGACTTAAGAATGGCACGACCAGTGTTGGTAGAACCAGTGAAAGCGACCTTCTTAATCTTCATGTGGTTGGAAATAGCAGCACCAGTGCTACCGTAACCGGAAAGGATGTTAATAACACCAGGAGGGATACCAGCCTCAACAGCAAGTTTGGAAGCGTAAAGGGCAGAAAGAGGGGTGGACTCAGCAGTCTTGAGGACAACAGTGTTACCAGTGGCAAGAGCAGGACCGATCTTCCAGGACCACATAAGAAGAGGGAAGTTCCAGGGAATGATCTGACCGCAAACACCGATGGGCTCTCTACGGGTGTAAGTAAAGTGGCCGTCGTTAGTATCAATGACAGTACCAGTGATCTTGTCAGCGTAACCAGCGTAGTATCTGATAACTCTGGCGACAAGGGCGACATCACCACGGGCAAGGGCAATAGCCTTACCGTTGTCAGCACACTCAATAGAGGACAAAACGTCAAGATCTCTCTCAATAAGATCGGCAAGCTTGTACATAACACGTCCTCTTTCGCTGGGTTGCATAGTAGACCAGGTCTTGAAAGCAGCCTCAGCAGCCTCAACAGCAATGTCGACGTCAGCAGCATCAGCCTCGTAAACCTCAGTGAGGATCTCCTCAGTGGCAGGGTTCTCGACCTTCAGGGTCTTACCAGAGATCGAAGGAATGAACTCGTTGTTAACAAAGAGACCAGTAGGCTGCTCATACTTGATACCATTGGGAAGGGTGACTTGTGTAGAAAGGGGAAAGCCGGAGCTGTAGAATCTAGACGTAGCCTTGTTGGCAGCAGACTTGGAGAGTCTGATAGCTCTGGAAGCAGCAGTAAAAGCTCGAGAAGACATGTCGTATAAGATATTGAATAAATAATGTTTATGAAAAAAACTGGAGAATAAAAAAAAATAAAAACAAGAGATTTCAATCCATTTTTATACGATTTAAACAATTGATGAGACCAAGCTAAGCATTCAATATGTTTATTAAGCAAAACTTTTTCTTTCACTATTAATAAAGTTATTGTAGTAACGCTTAAAAAAAAAATTCAACCTACAAAAGGCGGAAAAACATTACTCAGCCAATAACAAAGTAAATCTTTTTTGTTTATTTTCATAATCTTTTGTGGGGGACATGAAGGCAAAAATGAAAGAGGAGGACAGGAAATCCGTTATTTTTCGAAGAGCATTTTTTTGGGGGTAATTCCCGTGTTTAACAAAAGTAATGCGGCTTCTGTTTGAAAAAAAAAAGGAAATATGTTTTTTTTTATCACTATTCGACAAATCGGAATTATGATGTAGGCAAAAGAGAGCCCAATAACTTTAAAAAGCTAGAAGGTTGAATTTGTACAAATTGTGTAAGGCTTACGTTCCCCTCCCCTTCAAAGGTTTTTCCTATTGGTTAACAGGAAAATAACTGTGAGTTTTTGTTAATATCATTACATTTATTGTAATCCATTATTTTTTTTAGCAGAAAAAAAAAGGATTCAGGGAATTGTAAAATTTCTTGAAAATTCAAATTTCTTCAAGATAAAAAAAAAATAGTAATAAGAGTGAAATTAAAGATCACTACTCATAACAGATAGTTAACGCGGAATCTAAAGTTTGTATGAGGAAAGATTAACTCCTTCCATCAATGAACTTGAATCCGTTAGTAGCCAAAAATATATTTTATAGTGATTGAAAACAAAAAGTTTTTATTATGGTTAATCTGAACCAGGGAACATAAATGTTAGCCAGCCATGCATAGTATTGAACACAGGGTTTGTACTATAGTTAACGTTGCCAACACCGGTATGATTGTCTAGAGTCTCTTGTCACGAGCCTCTGCTCTAAGCGTATTGCCTCTTCGTTTTTTCCGCTGTATTCTCAAAAATTCCCATTTTGGGATGAATACAAAGCTAGCTTGTACTTTAAACTTTCGGTTCACAAAGTCCGTCAAGATTTTGTTTTTCATCAAGCAAAGATGAAGAAATCAATCACCTCGAAAATCCCATAATAATAAGAAAAAATGACTAGAATATGAATTTCAATCTAATTGTTTATATTTAAATATAACCAAAATCATGCTAGTTGCTTTGTTATAGCTAGGACAAGCATTGTGTATTTAGTTGAGATGCGGTTACCAGATGCTCTGTTAGAGCCAAGATAAAATAGTCTTTCGCAAAATGACGGATAATAATTTCCGACTCTTAGAAATTTAAATTTCTTTTCAAATCTATTTTTTTTTCCAGTCTACATTTCAACACTGTTTTACATTTAGAATTAATAATATGTATTGATTTAGTAACTCAAATAAACAAATATGTATATAGTAATCATCTACCCCCAACACCTGGAAATATGGAACTTTTTTTTCATACTACATAATCGTCTTAAAAGCTATGTTTATTGATTGAATATTGAGCATCCAAGATGTTTTGTTGCTCTGAATTTAATTTACTATTTTCATTTGAAATCATAAAAATAAATGAATAACTCACAATAGGAAGGTTTGGCGTTTTACAATGCTAACATTTAGTACAAACCAATAATGAAAAATATGCAAAAAAAAATTTTTTTTCATGATAATGATTAAAGTCTTCTTTTATTTTTGATGGAGAGCCTTTCTCTTTTATTTTTCTCTACTAAACAGTATTGATAAAATTATCAGTTCAACATAATTTATAAGACTCAAAACAATTTAAAACTTGCTAATTATTTATCATTTTGAACAAAACTTCTAATCAGACTTGAACCATTTTTACTAGTTTTAATTTAAATCTATGAAATGTGATATAGTGTACAAATATTTGGTATAGTTAGCACTGAAATCTGCCACATCAATTTGCACTTAGAATTGTAATAGTAAAATTTTTTATCCTTCAATTATTTATCTTTATAAATGCTTGTGTTTTAAACTATTGTTGAATGAAATTAATATCTTTTATGTTTCTCAAATGCGTTGAAAAGGTCGGTTGAAATTGAGATTCCCAAGAGTAACAAAAAAAAAACTTTTTTTTCCATTTTTACTTGACTAGTTGAACCCCAAAAAAGCTTAGCTTTGTATCAGCACAAATAATAACATAAAAAGTTTTTGTGTACGCGAACCAACCGCGTTTCCGTTAACGTCAGCTTAACTTCGTGTTTTTTCTATATCCGAAATAACAAAAAAAAAAAAAAATCCTATCAATTATTAAAATCCGAATTATAAAACAATGAGACGTGTGAAATTAAAGGTTTTTTTTCATAGTTTTTAATGTCTTTTCAAAAAATTATAGTTATGTTTTAAGTAGTAGTAGCAGTAGTAGTATAGTGGTAATATTATAATCGTGTTAATATCTTTATGATATCAAGCAAAAAAAAAGAGTTTTTTTCTTGTCTTTTGGCGCTTTTTATTTTAGTTTTGAGTTGAAAGTCTATGAACCAGGTTCAAGATTAGCTATACCGCCTTATCTAAATTATACATGTATCTTCAAAAACAGTAATACTGTATTTCTATTAAACATAAACACAAGTTTGTTGAAATACACGTGCTAGGACTGGTTTTGTAAGATTTCATGATTCTTGATTGTACAATTTTTTTTTTTATGAAAAAAAATTGTTGTTGTAGGAGTCTCCCATGAATGTACTCGATTTAAACTTGGTGATGATCTTTTCATGATTATTACTCAATGAAAAAGGAAATTTTCAAAAAAAAAACAATTGTATCACAGTACTAACATCTTTTACCGAAATTTTATGACGCTAATGATTATTATTTGGGTAATACGTTAACGCCAAAATTAAAAAAAAACAAAAAAAAACACTGGCAATAGGCAAGTTGAACCGTTTTAAAATTCTAAATCTGCGATAGAAAAGCTACGGTACATGATGACTAAGGCTTATACGTCGGCATCTGGTACTGTAAATTGAAAAGTTTTGTGTGAGAAGCTTACATAACTCACTTTTAATTAAGTGTTGACAGGTCACAAGCATCCCTTAAGTTTCGCAATCAATCAGAAAACCATAACTGTAAAAACAATATGATTTAAAAGTTAAGATCACAAGACTTTGAATCAACATCAATTGTAAACTGTATAGTTGTAACTATTTTTGGCTGAAAAAACAAGATTAACGCACATATTAACTAGGTATTTACCTTTGAGCTCATTTGAATACTATTCAGACAAAGCTTAAAAACTGTTTGTAATCTGGAAGCTATTACAAATAATGACTTTTCATACATTTGTAATTTACTGTTAATCACTCTTTTACCATCAATGTAAAATACTCAGCACGGAATTGAGAAACATCATTCTTTTTCTTGGAGTGGATTATTAAAAGGTGTTTTCCATGTAAAATGCTAATATCTTTGTCATGATCCCGAAACAACTGTATATTATGAAATGGCGCAAAAAAAAAAGAGAGAAAAAATTAACCTCGCTCTTTTTTTCATTATTATATTCATCTTATTTTTTATTTTTTTGAAGAAAAAATGGATATTTAGTATGAAATTTTGTGAAAGAACTAAAATCTGAAAATATAAGATATTCTGATAAGTTTTAAAAAAAAAAAAAAAAAAAAAAAACTTTTCTATAAGTTGCGCAAAGCCCTAGGTGCCAAATTAGTTTCTAAAATTAAGGGATTAGCGCGATGCAATAAACAAACAACAAAAAGGCTTTCATTTGTTATTTAGAAAATCTCGTCGAGATTGGAGGTAAAAGTTAGTTTTCATAATAATTGTTTATTTTCTTTTTTTGAATGATATAGTTTTTAAGAGAGACAAAGTATGCAAAAATAATTACGAACTTGCAAGTGAACTTTCAAGCCAAAAATAACATGTTTTTAAAGCTGAAAGAATGCAATTGTCTTAAATTGAATCCAATTGGCTTGTTAAGACAGATAAAACTTGTATTTTAACATATATTTTTATAGGAGAAAAATCTTTGCGTCAAAACAAAAGCCAAAAAAAAATTTCTATCATGTATAGAACTCAAAGCCAAAACCGAGCATATGGTATCAAGCTAGCATTCAAAATATTAAGTCCGTTTTATTTGCTCGCCCATAAAAAGGAATGTTGAAACCAAAAATTTGATTATAATATTTTCATAAATTGTTTACTGACTTACAGTAATTTCCTTTATACTTTCCAATTGACAAACTAATTTTTGATGTCACGCTATAAATTTTATTTTGAAAAATTTAGAAAAAGGATATGATATAGTAATTATAAAAAAAAATTTATATTTGGTCTATTCTCAACTTGTCAATTGAGATATTTCTGTTTATTCATAAAAAAAAAAACAATTTATGAAAGTTGTCACTAAGGTGTGAAGCAAAATTACAAGACGATTGTTTTCAATTGCAGTCAAAGCATGCTTTCAAGTTTTGTAGAAAAGATAAAATTAGAGAATTTATATTTTAAAAAATAAATTGTATTCAAGCCTTTATGATTGCAGTTTGGAATAAGAAAAAAGATTCTAGGGACTCTTTTGAGCAAGATGGTAAATCCAAAAACAATGCAAACAGACAAGAAATGCTTATATAATTATGCTTAAACAGATAAATTTGACCTGCAGAAATTTTCAGCAAAGACAGTATTTTTTTTCCAATATACATACAAGTATTAAACGATTGGGTTAATCTTTTTTTTTTTTTTTTATCATTATTGACGTTAAATTTTGATTAAGATTACATAAACAACTCCAAATCAAAAAATCTAATCTCAGTCATGTCCCGACTCATCTGAGGGCTTCGGTCCTTTTCAAATTTGCAATTCCAAAATGAAATTCCCAATGTCTTTATAATACGTTATGACCATTGCGGAAAAGATTTGGTGGTATTTTGTAAACTTTTGCATAAGTTTATCTTAAATTCATCTTTGTGGGCATAAAAATCAATTTCGGAAAATAACTTCACTTACATTCGGTATCATCAAAAATATTGAAATGAACTTGTGTACAATATAGTCACCTTTAAGTAATATAATTCTTGATTTATTGACTAGATGTTTTTCTATAATTTTTATTTAGCTGCAAAGATAATAAATTAACAATATCACCAAGAACGATCATTGGTTGCGTGCTTTTGCAGCTTGTCAGATTGTAGTCCTAAAACTCATATATAGCTTTCTAAGTAATTTTTAGTTGAGTTTTAGAGGTTAGTTCTTGTATTTGGGCTTCATATTTTTGGCCCAAAAAACCTCTTTTATTGTTTGTATTTATTATTATTATTATTATTATTGTTATTATTATTATTATTATTATTATTATTATTATTATTATTATTTTAATTATGTATTATTATTATTATTTATTTTTCATTCATTTTATTTTTTTTTTTTTTTTTTTTGTAGATTCAAAAGCTCAGTCATGTTTTATTTAGATAATATTTTGAGTAGCGTTTCATAAAATGTTACATTGCTCAAAAATTGACCAGGAATTCTAAAATTTCTGATGTAGTATTAATTGAAAATCATTTTTTTTCTGAATGTGCTCATAAAAATTTTCTTGCCGGCTCAGCATTTTTCAAGTGAGAAAAATATATATGTAAGAATTAAAGAAAAGGAAAGAGAGAAAAAGAAGGGGTTTGAAATTCCGGTAGTATCTAGCATTGTGATGTTAATTGTCGGGTTTGAGTTATAATTTTTTGCAATTTGGTAGTACCTTCTTTTGCTTTTCTGTTCATTTTATTTTTTTCCTTTATAACTTGCGTATTCATTCTACACATGTTGTTGGGACTTGACTGACTCTTAAGCTTATGATTTGTATTTGTTTATGTAAGCCTAATAAATAACCAAAATGATTAATATATTTTATGTAAATGGGGATAAGGGGTCACACATAAGAGCCAATACTCAATATTCAAACTATTAAAACGAGACTGGCTTATAATATCAATCCAAACTCTTTCTCTCAAAAAAAGTTATAACAAGCTATCCAGCTGCAGTCTGTAGCTAGTTTTCTACACACAGCCTTGCTGCCTAACTATATTCACTTTGCAGGGATCCATATCAACCTCGGACTATATACGTAGTAATTAACGATCTCTTTCTAGATCGCTACACGGAATCCCATTGGATTCAACTAAGCTCACTTTATAGAATCCCATTGAGTTTAAATAACGGCAATTTGAAGAATCTCATTGTACTCAATTAATAACAATTTAAAGAATCCCATTGGTTCCAAAGATACAGGCTTCTCTGTACAACAATACGTTTTTTTTCGGAAAGATCCTCATCGAACTATTAACAAACACAGATCTATTCAAGAAATCCCTTTGATTACAGGTTCAATTCCGTAGCTTCATTAAGACAAAAAAAAAAAAAGCTTGAGAATGTGAACGGCCGCCAAGAGGTCTTAGCTTTGTTTTATTTACACTTTTTTTTTCTGTAATACAACTCATGGTTAACTCAATGATAATATGTAATATCATTAAAAGTCGGCGTATTCATTTTATTTTACTGCAAAATTAAGAAGAGAAAAAAAAAACCTTTTACTGAAACTGGCATGAAATCATTTTTCCAGACAACATCTTTAATACACATTTTATCAAGTTTGAATGTTGGATTCTTTACGAATGCATACTATCATCATAAAAATAAACACACTGTAAATTATTGCGCATAAAAAAAAAATCATAATAGAAAAGGTTCATTGAATCATGAGACATCACCAAATTATGCAATTACACAAATACGCACACACAACCAGTACGGGTATCACAACAACTAAACGGCATCTACCAGCTCTGAATACCACATACCAAAACCTTCAGTTAGAGCCGTCATCACCAACACTGGGCGGCTGCCAGATTTTCACTAGGCCATCATCACCACACGACGCAAACATGGCTAGGTTTACAGGACTAAACTTAACACAGTTTACTGTGCCAACATGGCCGTTTAAAACCTCAAGCAGCCTAGTTGTTTCACGATTCCACACGTAAATGTTATTGCTTTGGCTACTACTCATAACAATGTTCTCATCAGGACCTCCAAAGCATGAGCGCATGACATCTGTGGCTGGCGCTTCACAAAGATACTTACGCACTACTTGATACCGTTCAAGGTCCCAGAGCTGGATTTCCTCAGGCTGGGTATTAATGAGGGCATAACGAGAATCTCTAGAGACTGAAACAGAAAGTAAAGGCAAGCCCATGCTGAACTCTTTAATCTTTTCTCGTGTCTGCATATCAAACACATGGAATGCCTTTTCTGAGCAAATAGCCACCATTTTCTTTCCATCAGGAGTGATGGCCATAGAAAGAACTCTAATACCTGGCCACTTGTGGACAATATTGCCGTTAAGGTCCCAAAGATAAATATTCTGATCTGGGCTGCTGGTGACAAAATGCTGACCATCAGGCAACCATGCACAGGAACTAACAATATCTGTGTGCTTATCTAAAGTCAAAAGTTTCTCTCCTGTCTCAACGTCCCATAGAATGGCGGTGCGGTCGCGTCCAGCCGACAGCAACTTTGTATCATCTGGTGACCATTCTACACACACTACACCCTTTTCGTGGGCTTGCAGCATACGCTGAAATGTGAAATTATCGTCAGCCTTCCAAATTAAGACTGTACTGTCTAAAGATGCCGACGCCAGATACTTGCCATTGTGCGAGAAACTAACATACCATACTTCGGTAGTGTGTCTGTTCAGCACGTGTGTTATCTTCAAAGGAAACTTCTGGCGGTCATCTGGAAAGTCTTTGCAAAGAGAAAATGGCGTGTTGTCTATTCTGTAGTTGGCTCGCGATAGCTGAAACTGCTTAGCTTGATTTAGCAACTTTGCCAGACGGTGCCGTGGAATCATCATGTCCGCGGAAATAAGTTCCTGCAAAAAACCTAGTAAAACACTTCGTGACTGGCCCTCAGCTCCATCCCACTGTAAAGCTGACCGGATGTCTTCAGGATTAAACATAAGAACGTTGGTGAGAGTATGAATTTCCTGTCGCCGTTTTTCAGCCTCATCAAAACCAAGCACATCACTGTCGTAGGGCAGGATTGAGATCTTTGTTCGCAAAATCCGAAGAGCATTTTTAGTGTCCTGCTTTTCTAGAAGTTCTAGATACTGCTGACGGTGGATGAGAAACGATAAATACTGCACGTCAGAGCTGGGTTGAAGATCCAAGGACTTTAGCAAGTTTTCAGCTTCGTCCCATTCACCACCTAGCACTGCCTTGCGAAACGAGGCTACCAATGGCACTTCAATTGAAAGGCCTGAATTATGTTCCAGCTGTTTAGCGACATCCGAGTAACCCAAATCGTACAAGGCCTGAGTTATTAGTCTTGTTACCTCATCTCTGCTGTGGCCGTCGTAGTCCTGAATACATGTGTCTTTGGCAAGCTTTGCAACAGTATTCTGTGCTGTTTGATTAGAATCTAAAACTGCCTTTTCATAAATATTGTTCTTATTAGTAGTAGTGTCAGCAGTCATTGATGAAGAAGAAGCCAGAATGGAGGGTCCAAGAGGCACTGGTTCTGTGGACAGAGGTACAGAGAGGTGGCGTTTTTTGGGGCTGAGCAGATCTGAATAGCTGTTACTAGCTCTTTTCAGTGTAGTATTATTTGTTTCGCTAATTTTGGATATGATAAAGCAAAAATAAAAACAAGCAAGGCCAAATTGCAATGAATTGACCAGAGTCTTGAGATGGAAAAAAAAGTAGCGGATAAAAGAAGATAAGACAAAGGGAGGAAGTAGAGAGTTGGTGGGATATTGATAGATAAAACCAAATTTGGTGGATGAGTTTTATTTTTTATTTTTTATTTTCATACCAGTGCATGCATAGAAAACGCAAGCCGAAAAAAAAAAAATGAATATTATATACTAAATATATATATATATTTTTCTTGCTTTGCCATTAGATTTTCAGTTCTTCTGATGGTGCAAACTATCTTATAAAATACGTTTTGACAGTAATTATAAAACAAAAAGTTCCTTCTCGTTAATCCGGCCAAAGACCTTATACGTTTCTCGATGACCCATAAGGCTGTGGATATATTACAATTGCTCGATTTTTTGATTAAAAAAAAAATCTGTTGCATTGTGCCACAATTTGAAACATTGTATTTGAGACTTGCTTTGGAAATATAAGTCCTATTTCTCATACTGTTTTTTTTATCCAAAAATCCACGCAAACAGTTAGCCGGGCCGATCAGATTTTTCATAGATCACGTGAATATTTTATTAAAATTAACCACATTTGCTTTTTTTTGAATGTCAAATTTGTCCTTCTTTTTTTTTTTTTTTTTTTCCAGTATCTTTATTCCTATAGATCATAGAGTAATTATGCCTGTCGTTGAAAATAAATCAGAGCTTTTGAATACCACTCTTCATGGTATTTTAATTCCTTCCGCACTTTTGCTTGTAGGATGTTTAATTGTCAAGCCTGACTGGTTTATCTACGCCGTCCCTGTGACTGCTACCCTTGTCGCCCTGAAGTTCTACCGAGGACGACCCAAAAAGATCATTTTACCTGACGAATACAGAGAATTTCCTCTGATTGATAAAGTTCCGGTTTCTCACAACGCCAACATTTACCGTTTTGCTCTACCCAGAGAGACTGATGTTCTGGGTCTTCCGACTGGTC
The DNA here is from genome assembly GCA_013305925.1 of Geotrichum reessii. Lineage (NCBI taxonomy): Eukaryota > Fungi > Ascomycota > Dipodascomycetes > Dipodascales > Dipodascaceae > Geotrichum > Geotrichum reessii. Next base: position 71,940 of record QVTG01000002.1, on the reverse strand, counting down.
AACATATTACCATCACTACCACTATCGATGACAAGGAGGTCTCTAGATCTTACACTCCTATTTCTAACAATCAGGACGAAGGCCACTTTGAGTTGCTTGTGAAGCACTATCCCGAGGGCAAAATTTCCAGTCATTTAAACAATCTCAAGCTACAGCAGACTATCAAGGTTAAGGGTCCCAAAGGCAAGATGGTCTACAAGGCAAACATGGTCAAACATATTGGTATGATTGCTGGCGGTACCGGTATTGCTCCCATGCTTCAGGTGCTTAGTACCATTGTTCGCGATCCGTATGATATCACTCGCGTCAGTTTGATTTTTGCCAACGTCACTGAAGAGGATATTTTACTCAAGGAGGATATTGACGAAATTGCCGCCAAATACCCCTATTTCAAGGTTCACTACGTATTGAACAACCCTCCTGAGGATTGGGATGGCAGCACTGGGTTTGTGACTGAAGACCTCATTCGCGAGCATCTGCCTGCTCCCTCGCGCGATACCAAGATTTTCATCTGCGGGCCTCCTCCCATGGTTGCGGCTATGAAGAAGGCGACTGAGGCTGTTGGTTATGATAAGGCCAGATTGGTGTCCAACGCTGAGGACCAAGTGTTTGTGTTTTAGATGTAAAATATTGTAGGGGCTTTTTTTTTTTGGAATCAAAAAAATATATATACATAGATAATAAACCAATTCATAATGTTAATGTTATATAACAACTTTTGTTAGGTTTTAAATGGGTTTTGTTTGTCTAGTCGTTAAATTGGAAATCATCATCACCGACTTTGATTTCTATTATTAATATATAGTCTGGCATGTAGCTTCATACTTTTGGTTTTGTTGTGAGGGCATTTTGAATTTTTTTTTCTTTTTTTTTTTTTTCACCTCTCTCTTTTATTGAACCACGTATTTTGCAAACATCACTGTTAACACCACAAAAGCAAAACACGAAAAAAAAAAAAGAAAAACTTTAGCAATTATTCAGGTTTTTTTCATTTTTTAGGCATTGATTCGATTGAAAATTTGTGTGTTCTTAAAACTTGACACCTCAAAGAATTATCAGTATTTCCTACCCAATTGCCCCTTATACACACTGCCATCAACTTTTTTTTTTTTTCATGTCGTATCACATTTAACACCAGTTAATCATCTGTCACTGCTCTATTTCTTGAGTTTTCTTGGTTTTTTTATCTTTTTTTTTAAAAAATTTTTTTTTTTTTGCATTGAACATCTTTGGTTGACATTATGAGCAACATTAGCCCAGCCCTTGACCTGAAACAGCGAAAAGAAGACTTTGTGTCTGGTCTCACAGGCGGACCGGTTTTGGAGATTTATATTTGTACGTTAGTAGCAGCTTCCAGCTACTTTACCTACTCAATTCTTCAGTCAAGATTTGCATACTTTTCAAAGCCTACGTATCTATCACGGATCGTAGATATTTCATTGTCTTGGCTTGCACCTCTTCTATCAATCACTCTCTATTCCAACAGCTCTTCGGTTTTGAATATACTCATTATTTTACCAGCAATCATTGTGCTTTTCACACATCCAAGAAATGAATCTTTTATACAGTCCGCAACAAAGTCATCAAAATCAAGTAACAATAACAGCAACAACGATGATTTGAAGCGGTATCTACCGAAAGTATCATTTTTGACCATATACAGGGGCGGCATGATGATAATCACTTGTCTGGCAATTTTGGCGGTTGATTTCAAAATTTTTCCTAGAAAGTTTGCCAAAGTAGAGACCTGGGGCACCTCTTTAATGGATTTGGGGGTTGGATCCTTTGTTTTTTCAATGGGTCTGGTGTCCGCACGCGCAACTCTGGTCGACCGATATTTGTCTAAGAAAACATCCCGGATCTCTGCTATGCTTATATCACTTAGACAGGCACTTTCGGTTCTGACGCTAGGCGCAATTCGCTTGCTTCTTGTAAAGTCTTTCAATTATCAGGAGCATGTTACGGAATACGGTGTGCACTGGAATTTTTTTATTACTTTAGGATTGTTGCCGCCGTTTGTGTCTCTGTTCGACATGTTTCCTAGAAGGATTCCGCTTATTTTTATTTCTTTAGCTATTGCAGTTGGGTATGAGCTTTTGCTGAATAAAAGTGGGCTGGTGGCATACCTTATAACTGCCCCCAGAGATTCACTAATCAACAAAAACAGAGAAGGTCTTTTTTCTTTTATTGGATATCTTTCGATATTTTTATTTGGAAAAGCTACTGGCTTTTATGCCCTACCGTCAACTGTTTCCCTTACTTCGTACTTTTATCCTCAATCAAAGGGGGATCTCGTCGTTGTACAGAAAAAAAAATCAAATACGCCCAAACAATCTTCTCGAGCTAGAAAGATGGTGATGCTTGTTGCTAGTGGAATCTTTTTGCAAATTCTGTATTACATTGCCCGCAATTATTTTCGACTGATTTCATCACGTCGGTTTGCAAATCTATGCTACATCTTGTACGTCTGTGCGTTTAATTTGTGGAACTTGGCTGTTTTCATCTTGATTGAAGTAGTTGTATACGGTAACCCTGATCAGATTGAGTATGCAAAAATAGTACCAGAGTCGATTGACAGTGTTAACGCTAATGGATTGCCTGTTTTCCTTCTAGCCAATGTGTCGACGGGTCTTGTCAACATGAACATAAACACCATAGATGCGACAACCATTCAATCTATTATTGTTCTGATATTTTACAGTTTATTTTTAGCAACAATCAGCTTGATATTATATAAGAAGGGAATTATTATTAAATTATAGAGTGGTTTAATGTTATTAAATATTGAGTATCCAGATTTTTTTTCAAAAAAAAAAAAAAATATTTTTATTATTTTATATTATTATTATTATTATTATTATTATTATTATTATTATTATTATTATTATTATTATTATTATATTATATTATTATTATTATTATTATTATTATATTATTATTATTATTATTATTATTATTATTATTATTATTATTATTATTATTATTATTATTATTATTATTATTATATTATTATTATTATTATTATATTATTATTATTATTATTTTATTATTATTATTATTATTATTATTATCATTATTTTTATTATTATCATTATTATTATTATTATATTATTATTATTATTATTATTATTATTATTATTATTTGATGATAATAAATGGCTTAATTGAATCAACTTCTTAAAAGAGGATACATGAGCTTTTCTCATTTTCATGCTCATACTACATATTCATACATACGTATATATATAAAAAAAAACGGGGTTTCCACCGGTTTTCGCTCAAACATAATTACATATTAAATCAAATATTCAATAATCTGGTTAATTCAATAAAAATTTTGAACATAGAAATAATTGATTAAGAATAGCTGGATTTGTCAGATCAGCTCAATTACGGTTTTTTATTATTGATTAGGGATTTATGAATTAACAGAGTTCAATAAATGTGATAAGAAGAAATGATTGGCTATAAACACTCAGAAGTCTACCGGAATACAAGAACCAAAAAATATCAAGTATCCTAATTTAGTTGTAGTAAGTAATTTTAGTAAGGGGAGGGGATACTCGTAATCACATAAAAGATCATTGATGACCGAACAGAACTCCCGTAAGCTTCTCATTTATGAATTTCATATATAACTGAAACAGTGCACTCTTTAAGGGTCAGGGTTCACACATACGAGCCCATACACTAAACACTGGTTCTTGTAACAACCAATACTTGAACACATTACCATATCAGGATTTTGACTGGCTTTTATTATTATAATTTTTTTTTTCATTTCTGAAAGAAAGGTACAACAACAAGCTATTTTGTCTGCAGGGTGGATTTAGCTTTCCATGCACAGTTTTACTACCTAAGTGTGACTTGTTTAAAAGGATCATTATCAATCTCGTACTATATAGAAACCAACAATGATTTTAGATATTTTCACACAATTTCATTGGATTCAACTGATGTCAATTCATGAAATTCCAATGGATTCATACGTACAGGCTTTACTGTATAACAATAGTTCTTTCAGAAAAATTATTTTTTGACCTCGTAGTAACAGTAAGCAAATATTAATCTATTCACAGAATATCATTCGAATTCAAACAATGTATATATTTAATAACAAACATGAACAAATAGCAATTGAGCTCATCAAATCAACTTTGTTACAATTTTTATATAGGATACCTACAAGTGTTACTTATATATAGTACAGAATTTTTACTTCTCTCTTACAGATTAGCAAGTCCAAATTTTTTCTTTTTTTTTTCTAACTATGACTTTGAACAAAAATATGACCTAAAAATCATGTTTTATCTGTAAAACCATGAATGAATATTTATACAAAACGTATTTTCTTGTGTCACATTTGAATGATAATAGCAGAAGAAAAAACATTATCATCAGAACCAGCTGTTCACTTTGAAATAAGATGCAACAAACAAAAAATCTTTTGAATAATTTGAAATCAAAAAAAGATACTAAAAACTGTTGGTTAGAATGCCAGTATAAAATTTTGAAACGTATTATGGCAGTCAACTTTTTTTTTTTTTCAAGATTTCATAGCTCAGTGACAAAAATTTGTTTTGTAAAACGTGTATGTAATACTTTGGTTAATAAACGTATCTACTATTTTAAACCCTAAAGTTGCTCTGCAATAAAAACATATACCTGTTATTCAAGACTATCATTTTACATAATGCTTTTTGCTTAAATCTGTCTTCTCATATTTTCCCCCTATTTGATCAATATCTCTTTTTGAGTATACGTTGAGCCTCTGCTTGTTGGATCACAAATGTATACCAGTCACGCGAAACTTGAAATATCGGCTGCAACACAAGATCAGCAGAGTTTGGAAGGGGTACGCTTTTAAGAAATGTAAAAAATAACGGTACACTGGCTATTTTACCTACTTGCCGTAAGCAAATCATTTGTTGGCATGACTCATCGTTAAGTTTAAAAAAATGTCGGATTTTTAGTCGTGGCGGTCGGTCAAGTCGAAGTATCAGCTCTATGAACGTACCTTCTATAGCGACAGTGGAAGATGACGATAAGGAAGATTTATCTGATGGTGCTGATGTACGATGAAAATGAGATACAGGCGATGAATAGGGCAAAGATGGAGTTGCAGTATATATTGGCCGTGTAAGATCCAGGGTCTTTGAAATAAAAATACCTTCATGTAGTTTGCTTCCGCAAACGCCTTCAAATGAAACATAAGAAACTATAGGCATGATTTTTGTATGGAACTTTTGTACAAAAATTATATTTTTTTTTGTTTTTTTTTCAAAAAAAGATAAATGAACAAGGCCTGGGTGAAAAAAAAGAAGAGTAATTGCAGTTATAAAGATGGTAGTCAGGAAAATTGTTTAAAAAAAATTGTTGTTAGAAAAGGAATTTAAAGAAATATTGCGGAACCTATATACTAATGGTTTAACTGATGTGACGACTAAAACTAGACTCGCGATAATAGTTTTAGAGAAATCTATCAAAAAAAAAAAAAAAAAGCGGCTGCTACTGATTGGCTTTGCTTGTTGTGCTTGACTGAAATGGCTAGAAACATTAAAATACAAATCATGAAATGGCATTTATGGCAAACTAAATACTTTGGTCAAAATATATACGTAGAATTAATTTATATGAATCAGGGTTATCAAATTACAGAAAACTTTATCAAACTTTTTTTTTTTTTTTTTAGTTTTTAGGTTTGTGATTGCTCCATTAGAAATTAAAAAAAAAAAAAAATTAAAAAGTTGAGAAACGTGGGCATTGCGCTACGTAAACTTGGCAAGAGTAGGACATCAAACAAAGTCTCGGTTAAAAAACCAAAAGGCTTGATCAAGACACTCGTTTTTTTATCTTCATTTATGATAATGAGACGAAAATACGGTCAGAACTAATGAACAATAGTCAAATATGTTTACAATGATTTCCACTATTGTGTAATAATATATGCGATGACAGCCGTGATTCTCAGCATTAGTGATCAACCAAAAAATAAATGAATTAATAAAATACTGTAGCTGTAGTTTTGTGGACTAGTTGATATAGCCGTGATGCTGGACATGTGTGTGGAGTCCAATCACCGGATAAAGAGAGGTATCTATCTTGTATTTATATTTAGTTAACTACTCCACAATATTTGGTAATTCTTTTGTTTAATAAGAAGAAAAAGAGAATAAAAGGTTAATTAAGCTCTCAAAAAAGTATGATCTTATTCTCCATATATATAATTATATTTTGAGGTTGAGTCCATATGAGGCCCATAAACGTTACTTGTAAAACTGACTGCAATAGCTAATTTCATGTGCACTAGTATAACACTAAAGCCTTCATTTTTGTGCCACAAGTCGAGCAAAAAAAAACGATTCTCGATTTATATTTGTTAGTAAGGTTCTTTTGTTCTAATTTGTTTTAGTCCAATTCACATACCTCAAAAAAAAAAATCATTATAAAAGATTCAAGTTGAAATTACACTTCATTAAGGTAGCTTGATGGCCACAACTCACATCCGTACTATAACTTAAATAATGGTATGTTCTGTCCATTTTTAGGTGTTTTTGAAATTTGTGGTTTTTTTACGGTTGAATCACAACTTTGTAGCCTTTGATATGTAATAACGTGAATGAACTATGTAACTTTAAATTTTGATGATTCACCAGCTCAATATTGAATTTTTGTTCTTTTAATTACGTAGATCAATAACTATTTTTAAATTAATTAAACTTTGCTAAAAAATATATATATTTACAATCTATACATGTCACAAACGTACTACAGCATGAATAACTTTGGATATCAGGGTTCTATATATCTGCATACACATTTATACAGATCACGTTTTTATATATTGTTCAACTCTATTCTAAATAACAAAAAAAAACATATATATATATATATTAAATTAAACAAATCAAATGGAATTTCTCAAAACTTTTATTATTGTTTTAATAGACACTTTAAAAGAAAAAAAAAACAAGTTGGGGTTTAATAACAGAAATACAAATCAATTCGCTTAAAAATTCATGTTCAACTGTATGATACACAGTTTTTAAATTTCATTTGTACACTTTTTTTTTTCTGGTACGGCTGTACCTGATTAATTTGTTGTTGTGACAACCACCCCTTCTTCGTCTGACCTTTACCAAATCAGGCATCACATTTCTTACTGAATTTTTGTTGTTTTGATTTTTCCCAAAAAAAAAAAAAACCTTGCCTTTTCCTTATGGTGTTTGTTTATTTTTTATTTTATTTAATTATCTTTTTTTTTTTTTCCTTTTTATAAATTGTATCTTCAAATGGTTTGGCTGTTTACTCTCTAGGCTCATATTCAATAATTCCTACATACCAACGCCATTAAGGTTGACCCTGTATTAAACAACTACAACAACCTTAACTGATAATCGACGCTATTTTTTTTTTTCTTTTTTTTTGCAATTGATTGGATTTAATTTTTTCATTTTCATTAAATTTTATTGTATTTCAGTTTTCATTATCTTTCACTTCATTGCCATCTGCCTATAATGTCGACGTCTCTTGACGCCCTACCACTGCCAGCCGTGCTGCCCTGCTGGGTTAAGGCTATTTTTTCATGGACTGCAGAAGATAAAAGTAGTATGTGCCATGCTCCATCGTAATTATCAATCACTAGCGATAGCGTCGTCGTGAGAAAGAGCGCGGTAGCCTTTATTTTCATTCATTTATCTTTTTTAGTGGACCGACTGCCTACTCTGACTGACGAAAAGCTAACAATCTGGCGGACTATAATTGATTGATTTAACTGACTGACAACCTTCTCAATTCAGAAGATTTGGGCTTTATTGAGGGTGACTTAATCCAGGTGCTCAACACTGGCGACGGCCTATGGTGGACAGGAAAGCTGAGGCGAAATAACGTTGTGGGCTCCTTTCCGTGCAACTTTGTGGCCTACATGTAAGTAGAGATCAATCATTTTTATTTGTTTATCACATTGGTATTAATTTTTTTCAGAAACCCCTCCGACTCATCACAACCGCTGGTGTCAAACCAGACCACAAGCGCCAACACTAGTAGCACGAGCATTAATAACATCACCAATAACAATAACAACAACTACAACTCACCACAAAGTATCTCGCGTACTTCGTCTTTTAATTCTATCTCATCATATCAATTTTCGCCGGCAGGTCAGTCATCTAACCCTCATCAGCAAACCCACCAACAAAACTATTACCACGATGATTTCTATGTCAGACCGCCCCACAATCACTTGTACGCAAATGAAATGTACTACTCTGATAGCATCACAAAAAACAATAGCAGAGAAAATGTTGTCAATTCAAGCAGTTTTGCACACAACAGGAATAGCTTGGCATTTTCTTTGGCATCAGACGACTACATTCATCAACAAGGTCCACCCCCAGTCCCGCCTCCTCATTCCGTGCCCTTAAAGCCTTTATCAGCCCCATTTGCATTGTCATCAGCCGAAAGTGTAAAAAATGTTGATAACACCAGCAGCAACAAAAGCAGCGGCGTTGGCGTCAACAGAAACAGAAGCAACAGTAATAATAATAATAATAATAATAACAGCAACTCTGGCGCCCCAATTCCTCGCACGCCGTCGCCGCTAAGGAACGCTATGGACGACGTTATGCACAGCTTGCACACTTTGGAGTTAGCTACTAGTCCCACTAAAGACCAGCATCGCGCGCAGTTTGATAAAAAAAATAGCAGTTATTGGTCGCCTGATAACAGCGGGTCACCGCCAGCGACAAGGAGATCCCCGGAACGTGACAGCAGCATACTACCCTTTTCATCGAGTTCTTTTGGTAGTTCTCCGCTAGTGGCTGACAATCGATCTCCCGAGCGCCAAAAGGGTTCACATTCTACTAATGTGATTGAAACTGACATAAAGCGCGGTGGTAACGTTTCTGAGTCTTTCAAACAAAATTTGTTGGACGACAGAAACCTGGGGCTTAATGACAGTTTAATTTCTGGAGCCAGCTCTGAAGACGACTACTTGAGCAGTGACCATGGAACTAAAACCAAAACGAAGGCACACAAGAGTAGTGTTAGTGGTGATCATACAATATCATCGTTACCAGGATTTTCAAGCTCTGTTACTTACGAGCAGCCGGTCGATCTACCACAAAATAACATCTCTGGGACAAAGTCAATTCGCAAACAATTTGGCGTAATTAAGAAGTTTTTTGCAAACAATATTAACGCAAATTCAGTACGCATGGGAACGACAATGACTGCGGTGCCGCGGCATGAACGCGCAAACTCAGCAGTAGTGATTAGCAATAGCATGCGCGAGTACCGTGGGCGCTCAGCACTTAGTTCGCTTGACCTTTATCAAAACGGGAGCTTGGCCGATGTTTTTGGTGACAACAGCAACAATGAAGACCAGGAGCGCTGGATTGAAATCAACCGCGCACTGCATCGCACAAAAACTTTGACTAGTTCTGAGGTTGAAGAACGTATCACACGTGCACAGCAGCAGCTTGGTAGCGCACTTTCACAACGCGCCCTAGCGCCTGTTGAATCTCTTAAGCTGATTGCCGGTAACGAAACAGGTGATGGCGGATATGTCAAAAAGGACACATTGTATCTTGTCCGCTATGACTTTGGTGAGGTTGATATCGAGGTTTTTAGTGCCAGTTGGGAAGTTTTTGCACAGTACCGCACAATGGTCGACTTTGTACGCGGATTTTTTAAACGGCGATGGCGTGATCCTATGGATCAGATACGCGCAGCGTTCAACTTTTGTGCGGCCAAGCTTAAATGGGAGCCACTATTTGAAGATGACGACGAAGACGAAGACGACGTGCGAAAGTCATTTCTCCGAATCATGCAGACCCGTCGTGCATCTTGTCTAGATGTGGCACTTTTTTTCCAAGAGATTTGCAGCGAGCTAGAGATTCCATGTGAGGTTGTACCAGGCTATCTCAAAGGTCCTGGTGAAGTGTGGTACGATGAGACTGCGCTGAAGCCAAACCATTATTGGAACGGTGTTATTGTTGATGGTATTTGGCGTATGGTCGACACGTCACTAGCAAATCCCAGTTTTCCAACGCATCATCTTTATGCATCCAGTGTCAACCGAAAGTCGGCATCAGCTACATCTGGCAGTACTGGCATTGGAGGGCTGATTACTTCTACAGTTCGCAACAGTCTTCCCGAGCATTTTTACTTTTTGACTAAGCCAAGCGAATTTGTGTATACACACACACCAACTTTCAACAATCTTGATGCAACACACATTATTCCAAACCCACGTAGCGACATTCTTCTCGCGTTACCACTTAAAGCACCGGTAGCATTTCAGCACGGCATAAGTTTGCTTGACTTTAACACGGCACTTGCACGCATAGTTGACGGTCGTGACTATATTGCCGAGTTACTTGTCAAAGTGCGTGACCCTAATGTCTACCTTGTAGCGCGCGTTAAGCCAGGCAACTTTCCAATTGGCTCAGCGTGCTCAACATCTTACCATAGCTTTGATGATGACGAAGATGATGAAGTTATTGGCGGCAGTAATGGAAGTGACGTCGGCAGTGGCCAATACTCACTGGCGCAACCATTTTGGAGCCGGAAACATGATCGTCTTTTCTACCGCATCAAAGCAGTACTACCACGGCCTTATAGACAGGCAGCATTGAACATTTACATGGGATTCAAACCTCAGGGCAGTGGTGCACCACCGCGACGCCGTGTTGGCAGCGATGATCTCGTACTAGCACTGTCTGTGCCAATTACAAGTGTTCCAGACGACGAAAGCTATGGTTTTAATCCTCGCAAACTTGATCATGTTTCAACAAAATCATCGACTGATAACCGCAAATGTGAGATGGACCGGCCTGTACAGTTTTTACAACGTTATCCGTTACGTTTCGATATTTACATCCATGGGCCCCAATGCTTCAACTTAATCTATGGCCACAGCTACGTTTTCAAAGTCCAGTATTACAATACAGTGGCGCTCAGTAACGAAAGCGGGAAGGTCAATGGGAGTGGGCGTAGCGGCAGTTCGGGTCCAGCGGGTGCTATTTCGCGGAGCCTCAGCGGGGGCGGAAGCACGCAAAAAATTAAAATGGCGTTGCAGACTCCCCGCGGTCGCGTTATAAAAATGACCCGCGTACCAGACGTCGAGGATACTTGGCAGCTGCAGCATTGTGTGCTTGATATTGGTATTTGGCGTGCGCTTGTTCTGAATGCATCTACAGATTCAAACTGGTCTGTCTACGCTGAGTGGTACTGTGAATCATAAGCGAAAGTTTCATTGGTAATAAACATGAATCACTATAGCTAGAAAGGAAAAATCTGCCCATTGTTCTTATATCAAATAGTTACATAGATACGTTTATACGTATAATAATAAATTAGATAGAAAATCTGTTTATTGTCCTTACATCACATAGTTACATAATTAAAATAATAATAACAAAGATATACAAAGAAGATAATAATAAAATAATGTAATTTTTTTTCTAATTTTGTATTTTTTCTATTGATCGCAAGTGGCAACTTTGCATTCACAACGTATGTGATTATAATAATATCTTGATTTTTTTTTTTGTTTTTATAATTGTACCTATATATACATCCAATTAGCCAAATATTGTTACAATCTTAGCAACCAGAACGGGTAACCACCGTTCTTAATGTGGAACTTTGAAATCAAGAAACTATAGGTAATAAAAATGACGGCAGAGAGAGCCACCACCAGCAGCAGCTGCTTCTTGGGATCCTTGAGCGCCGGCACCTTGGTGATCAGCATAATGGTACTGAAACTAAGAAGCGCATACACCATGGCAACAATCTGTGTTTCAATGGCAACTTGATTGCTATGTCCACCAACAAAGTAAGCAATACCGCCCTGGCCGTCACCAGCCACATAAGGCACTTTGCGGATGGCATTGTACATGTGGCCAGCAGTGAAAAGGAGAACTGAGACCATTGATATGGCAACCCACAGCTTCTTGGACTGCAATACACCTACAATCTTCCAAAAGTATATGCGAACGCTTATAATGATAGCAACTACGGTGACGCATGTAAAGATCAGCTTATCCATGGGGAATGGCTTTTTGATCACAATATTGTGGCCCAATGTGTAACGAATGTAATCTTTAAGAGCATCAACTTGCTCAGGCTGCTGAGGAAATTTGTAGGTTTCATAACCACGAGAAAAGTGAGCAGCCTTGTCGTCAGTCTTGGGGTACACCCACAAGTTCGGGGCATGCGTAAGCTTCAAGCTCTTGAACGCCTCAGGCGTGCGTGAAAGATCAGCAATGGCAAAGACCAGCCCACCATGTGTGCCCTTAGCCTGACTGCCGTGCCATGAGTTGGCAACAATATCAAACTCGGGCTCAAGCGCTTTACAGAACTGGCAGCCATAACGTATGTCGACAGCTGTCAGAAGCAAAACCAGATCGTAGTCACGTGGGCCGTTGACAACAGTTTCAAACGTCTTGTCAGTTAAATGAATGGCCTCACCGCCGGCCTCTAAAAGCAACTTGGTTAACTCGGGCTTGGTTGGGATCGCGGATTTAGATTTAACGTCCGCGGCAGCGCCAGACGCCACAGCCACAGCAGCGCTAAACGCGGTCACGGCAGCAGTGATAAAAGAGTTTAATCGCATTAGAAAAAGAACTAAGCTTCCAGTTCAATTAGTGCGGCAGTAATTGAGAGCGTTGAACGCAAAAAAAAAAAAAAAAAAAAAATAGAAGCACAATTGAGATGTTAAATTTTGGCCAAAGGGGAAAAAAAAGGTAAGGGAGGATTGCCAGGTTTTCGTTTTTTGTATTTTTGGAGGTGAGTGAAAAATAACACGACGAGATTAAGATTAATGTGTCAGTGTTGAGTCAGCATACGGCTGAATGGGCTAGGGTTTTATTGTTTATTTTTCAAAAAAAAAACACGCGTAGATAGATATTCAGAATTCTAACTTTTTCTTTACTGTGTTTTTTTCTTCTTCTTCTTTTCTTCTTTTCTTCTTTATCTAAGGCACAGCTGCAATTGAATAAAAAAAAAAAAATTACGTAAAAGTTACCAGTTATGTCTACTCGTAGAAGGACACGCTCATCTCAGGTTTTATCTGATAGCGAGGACGTCATTATTGGCCGTGTATGTTTTTTTTTTTTTTTTTTTGTTAAGGTCGCGCGAAACGCGTTATAATTAATGCTAATTTTTCTTCTTTTTTTGTAGGTTGAAACTGTTAGTAAGCAGATTGAACCCGAACAGATCAATGATGAAAATAAGTATCAATCTGTTTCTTCAAGACAATCATCTTTTCAGCGTCGGAATCCAGTGTCTAGCTCTAGTCCTACTATGGAAAAGCGCAAGCGCGGCCGACCCAAGGCTTTGGTAGCTACTACTCCTGTTGAGAATATTTCGCGTGATGATGAAAACACCAAAAAAAATCAAAAGAAAGATGATGAAACACCAGTCGCTGAACAAAAGCAAGACATGTCTTTTCCTGTCCGTTCCGGCAGCCGGCGGTCAACAATTACCGGAAACGAGATCTCCCCCCTTTATTCAGAAATACGTAAAACCGAAGAAAGTGTTGTAGATATCAAGATTGATGATATTAAGCGACAACATGAGCTTGAGCGAACCCAATTGCAGGCTAAAATTGACCGACTTGAAGATCAACTTAACGTTAATGTACGACTGCTATCTATTGAGAAAGATACACGAGAGGGCCAGACCAAAGCACTTAAGGGCTTGCTTAATAAGGCTAAAGCTGAAGCTGAAGCACTAAAAGTCAAAGTTGAAAATTTTGAGGAGCTAAAGGTTGATTACAAACAGTACCGCAAAACGCATCCCCGCAAAAGCGTTGCTGGTGAAACAGAAAAAACGACAGAGAAAGATGCTGAAGATCTAAGACTTGAGTTTAATGAAGAAAAGAGTGAGCTAGAAGTGAAACATGCAAAACATATTGAAGATTTGCAAGCTGATTTTGCTCAACAAATGGCAAGTGCTGAGCAACACTTTCAGCATCGACTAGAAGAAGAACAAAACAAGCTGATGCTGGAGTCACAAACTGAGCTCGAAAAGCTTGCCAAAGTTAAAGATCAAGAGTTGGAAATTTTCAAGGAGTCACAAGAGCGTAAGCAGCGCCGCACATCACAGTTTGTATCTACTGTCGAATATGAGAAACTTAAAGAGGAGTTTGAGCAGCTGTCAAAACAGGTTGAACGTGAAAAGGTTTTATCAGCAGTGAAGTCACGGTTTGCTTCACCCAATACGAAATCGGCGTTGGTTGCTGCCAAAGAAGCAAAACAGCTGCGCACAGAGCTAACAGAGCTACGTAAGGAGCTCGATAAAAAATCAAATGCCATAAACAAGGCTCAAGTTGAACTTGATAAGCTGCGCAACCAGATACAAACGTCCAAATCTGTAACAGAAACAAAAATGACGTTACTAAAAAACAAAATAAAAGGGTTGGAAGCGCAGCTAGCGCGTAAGACAGAGTTGCGTACCCCTGGTGGTACAAATCCGCTTACGCCGGTAGCAGGCGGCAGTGGACCTGGTACGAGATTTCACCGGCTGGGGGAGCCTGGCACTGCAACAAAACGCGGCTTGCTATCAGCTACTTCCACGCCCGTTCTTAAGTTTTCCGATTTTTCAACAAGCCCTTTCTTGCGCACAGGTGGATTTGGTGGTGTCACTGGTACGCCGGTGCCTAGCAACTCACGCTGTTCACCTGTGATCACAAGTAGCCGTTCTTCGACACCAGTTTCAAAGTTGGTAACTCCTTCAAAGCGGCCGTTTGCAACACCGCGGAGTCAGATTCCACGTCCAATTGGTGTGAAGGCTGGATCAATGAGCATTCGAAAACTGCCAACATCATCGTCAATTGTTCGTTCTGGGGCTCGTAAAATTTCGCTTTTTGATGATGATGATGACGAAGAAAGTGAAGAAAACGGGATCCTTAATGGGTCTAAAACTAAACGTAGACGCAAGCGTAAGCTCAACTCAATTGCGGTGGATATTTACGATACAGACGATATAACTAATACACCTAGTAAACAAGGCGCTACAAACAGTCAAAACGATGAAAACGATTCTGATCACCCAGATACTCCTGGTTCAGCTTTCAAACGTGTCAAGTTGTCGACACCCAACATCAAACAAACCATATCAAGCACGTTTAAAATACAACAGAAACGGGGTGGAGATCCTGTCGCGATGCCTACGTCAAAAAAAACGTTGAAAAAAACTTTAGCAACCACCATCACGTCTTCAAATAAGAAAAAAGGAGCATCTGTTTCTACCAAAGAAACAACTGACAATACGGGTAAAAGTACCAATGCTGACAACTCAGGGGTTGACCCAACATCCCCTAAGCGTAAATTGCTCTTGAAGAAAAAAAACTTATCTTCACGCGCGTAACTGCGTTAACCAGGGGTTGCTTAAAGTTTAAAGTAACGCGTGTGTTGTCGCAATTTGTCAAATAAAAATAAAATATATTAAAAAAAAAAAATTTTTTTTGCATGCAAATAACTATTAGTTATTGAAGAATATAACCGTATAAAAATTATTATATTTTGTACTTGATAGATCTATTATTTTAAGTTACTTCTACATATGTGAATTTTGTTTTTGCAGTTTTTATATACGTATATTTGAAAATGTACTTTTTGTGATCAGAATATTGACAAGTTATTGACGAAATTGAAGGTTCCAAAAAAAAAAAAATTCCTTTCAGTTTAATTAAACCAATTTCATTAATTTTTATTTAGAAAAATTATAATCATAATTTTGAATATACTGTTTATGTAAAATAAAATAAAAATTTTCTTTATTAAAAAAAAAAATAAAAACCAATTCATTGTACAGTCTGTGTTTACTACACTTATCCTCCACACAAACATTGTATTTTATTTTTTTATTTTTACATATTAACCAAAAGATATAAAAATATATAATAAATAAGTCAATCACTTTTTGTATATTTTTTTTCATTAAATAGTAAAAAAAAAAAAAAGGTAGTATTCAGAATTTGGCGCCATCAAATGCCTGAAACACCTAAAGCGCGCCGAGAACGCCAATTTTAAAGTCTCACAGAGACAAATATTTTTGAATTCAATGTCTTTTTTGTATATCTTTGTTATTGTTATTATTTTAACCATGTAACTATATGTAATGTAATAACAATAAACAGATTTTCAATCTATCAATCTAGTAATATTAATAGATTAAGACTTACTCTATTATAATTTAACAAATAAAAAAGCATTATCGCTCCTCGTGATCACAATTAAGAAAAATACAATAAATTCATTTGATTAATGTTTAACAGAAAAAAAATTGCAATAAGTAATGTATCATATTATCACCAAATTCAAAAATATTAACTTTAAAAGGTGAACGATATGACTTTATACATAAAGCTATATTACCTTATTACCAAAAAGAAAAGAAAAAAAAGCCTGTTGTAATAATGCCATTTTTTAGACTGTATTAGTCGGTAGCAGTATCACCTAATCCTTACCATCAATTCCATGACCAAGCGCTTTGCGCGTTTTGTAAATAGCCTGTAACTCTTTCGGTCCAAATACTGGCCCAGAAGAGCGAAAGGTTTTTAACAGTGCATTTTTTTCACGGTCAGACAAATCTTTGTCGTGAAATTTGAGCGAGACATCTTGTAACAGAAGTTTATAGTACTCGTTTGAAAGCATAAACTTGCCGCTTGAGAGGTCTAATTTTGATTCACTGTCAACATTTTTCTTGTTATTTGAAACGGGAAGGGGCGTGTTGAATCCCTCTCCAGGGCCAAGATAAACGCCTGCAAAACGTAGTTGCTCAAGAATACCCATATTATATGCTTTGCCCACACCACCCACTCGGTCAAGCTGGTTTTTGCGGTTAGCATCGCGCCACTGTGCAGGTGTAGCGCGATGTGTGCCAGTCCAGCCAATGGCAAGAAGCTTTTCTGGTGTCAGTTCAGCGCTCTTACTCTTTACCTCTGTGCGAGCTTTAAGTGGGTTAGCTGTCACCGGGTTAATGAGACCAGCGTAGAATACCAGCGCAATAATAGCGACCTTAATGATATGTACAAAAAAAAACATCCATTGTGTAAGATGGCTGCCACCATCAGGACCGGCCATGGTCTCTACAGCTTCAGACGATACTGCTCCTGAGGGAAGGACGTACTCAAGCAGACGTGAAACAACCATTGTCGGACTATATCCCGGGGTGGGGGTGATGTATTGTGGCAGGTCGAAGTAAAGCCAACCAAGAAGCAGACTGGCAACAATAAGAATACGGCGTGTGTGAAGTCGCCATATGGGCACAAACAATTGGCCTTCCCATACGGCTGCACCAACCTCTTTATTCTGGTCGATGGGCTTGAGATAAGGTCCAGGTTTAGCGGCATCACGAGCAAATAGTAGTGCACCCTCGGAAGTGAGAAAACCCGGTTGTGTTGAAACCTTGAAGCCCACAGGTATAGGTTCGTAGAAGTAGGATGGTGAAAGGGCCATGGGTAGAGTGGTGAAAATTTCATGAAGTCGGGACACGGGTGCTGAGCGGTTTACATTGAAGCAGTAGTCGCGTTCGGGATCATCATTCATGCGGATGTAAACATCTATCGTATCAAACTCGTTGTCTCCGCTAAGCGTGCTCTTTGAAGCTGATTCGATTGTCATACTATGTTTTAAGAAAAAGCTTTCTGGTATCAAAAAAAAAAAAAAAAAAAAAATTCAAACTAAAAACCAAACGTTTTGAAAGAGATGAAGAAAATGAAGTAAAGATCAAACATATAATTATATGAAAGATAAAAAATTGGATGAAAGAGGGGTCCCTTTTATGTCAACAACCAATTAGTCAAACTAAAAGAAACGAATCAATAAATGAAAATAAAACCGGAAAAATTCATTTTTCTTTAAACAAACAAAAAAATAAAATAAAAATAAATAAATCAAACACCAGACTACGACGCGCCCAAAAAAATGTCCCTGTCAATTATTATGTCTATGATCCAAGTGAATTGTATGATATCATCAATAATAAATTATTATTATTATTATTATTATTTATTATTATTATTATTATTATTATTATTATTTGCTTGACAATAAAGCTCATTTAACATTGTCTTTATTTTCAAGACAAAAAGTAAGCTTCAGTCCGTAACTTACACCTACAAATTTCTAATTCAAGCGCTGATGGGTTTGAACTCTGAAAGGTATACACTTGATTGAATGTGAAATTAAAATGTGAACAATGAAAATGAATACCGTTGAAAAAAAAAAATACTGGCATTTTCTGAAATCGAGTATCCAAAACTACAGTAACCATGTTGAAAAAAAAAAAAATAAAATGCTCACCAGCCTGGCTAGACTGTTTGATAAATCAGATGAATTGAAAAAAAAAAACCCAATTCTGTTTATTTTCCTTACTTCAATAAACTAATAACAACAATATCCAAAGAAGACATTGAATTCCAAAACCCATTTGTCTCGATGAGACTTTGAGATTGGCGTTGTCAGCACGTTTCAGTGATTTTGACTTTATAGATGGCACCAAATTCTTTATGAAACAGTTTGTGTGCTAAGGAAAACTTGAAATACTCAACACCCAGTAGATTGATAATAAATATTGAAACAATGTAAAATCTCAGTGAGTATAGTATAGCTTCAATCAAGCGAACCATCGGCAGAAAAACAAAGATACGGTAATCTGTCTAAGATCTGGACTATTGTTCTAATACTTTTTTTGATATCAAGTAAGGCACTCAGATTAAGTATTGGAAAAACTTCACTTAAGGAGGATTGCTCCACAAGATGTAGTGGACTTTTAATAGATGTATATTTTGTTTTTCTCTTTTTTTTTTTTTTTTTTTGTTTTTCTTACATCATATAGACATTATAATTAATTTGTTTTCAATTGTTTGACAACAAAAATTTTAATGAATAAAATGCATTAAGAATGACCAAGAAATTTTAAGTCATGATACTAAACAAACAGAAAAAAAAAGTTCACCATAGAACTGACAAAACGAAAAAAAAAAAAAAAAAATAGAAATTTTTTTTTTTTTTTTTTTTTTTTTTTTTTTTTTTTTTTTTTTTTTTCGTTTTGTCAGTTCTATGGTGAACTTTTTTATTTTTTTAAGTTAAGACAAGTTGATAATTCTTCAGAAAAACAGACCCATCATGGTACTGATAATGGGTTTTAAAATCCCATATATACCACGGATTTGATTTTTTTTGGGCGTTGAAAAATAAAATAATTTTTATCTTGCTACTGTCTATATGATTGTCCAATCATAGGTTTTGAGGATTTTTTTTTTAAACTATGTGTAAGTTGTTCAGGGTTCAAATTGATTACAGTGAGCTCAAAAAAGATTTGATCTCACATACTCTTTCTTCTTTCCTTTTTTCTTTTTTTTTTTTTTTTTTCCAAAAAAACAAAAATAAAATAAACCGTGAAACGTGAATCACTAATGCATACAAAAAACAGAAACTCAGAACAACCCAGCAAAGTCAGTAAAGGTGAATCGTATTTTGGTCAAAAAAAAAGTGACTACTTGAGTTATTTTAACGACAATCAGCACGGCACTACGTAAGACCATGACCAACTCGGAACAAAAAAAAAAAAAGAAAAAAAAATAGTAGAAAGTAAAATGAAATTAGGTACTGGCAGTTCGTCAGCTATGATAGATATAAAATCTGTTTATTGTACATCACATAGTTACATGATTAAAATAATAATAATAACAAAGAGTCAGCTATGATTCTTTTTATTTTTTATTTTTTCCCGATTGTTTATTGACTTACAAAAGGTTTGAGGAAACCTTCTTCTTGCCCCCAAATTATTGGTGGGGGCTTTTGGATTCAAGCCATCTTCAATAGTAATAATTACGACTTGCAACTTGAAAATTAAAAAAAAGCCGTTACTAAACACTATAAAAAGCTAAACAGACCATACACGTGACTCACTTTTATTGTATTTCATACGGCTGACTACTCTTATTGTAATCAGAAAATCAATAAAAAAAAAAAAAAAAAAACGGATCTGGAGAACTTTTAAAGCCAAGAGCTGGGCATAAGAATTTTGAAATGGGTGATCGGTCCGACTTTTTTCGGATACTGTGTTTAAGTCCGGAACGATGACCAAAAAAAAGCTTACAATGGCGATAAATCAGATAATTTTTTTTTTTTATATATAAAACAAAATACAATACAGAAATTTTTTTTTTTTTTAAAAAAAAAAAGAAAAAATTCCGGTTTAGTTTATGTTTATTATTAATATTCGTTTATGACTCTCTCAAGTATTTATTTATTCATTTATTAATAAATTTCTTTTCAATTAATTTTTTTTTTTCTTGTTATACTTTCTTACCTTTGTACTATATGTCATAATTCTGACATTTATTCCGCTCCAGAGTGACCTTGTATTTAAAGAACCTCGTTTCTGTAATCTAGCTCTGTTTTGGCTTGTTAAACATTTGCTTACTCCAAAGTTTCAACTTTGTACTTGTTAATACCTATAGGCAATACCTTGCTGGAACTCTTTAACAGACATCTCCCTTTAGCGGTTCTACAATAGAATCACAGTTTTTAATCACGAAGCCCACGTAGCTTTATGATTTTATTTACTTTTCTTGAAATTTCTTAAAAAACAATTCAACTAATTTTGCATAGGCTGCTCTTTAATATATAGCATGTCAACATCCCAAAGCTTGTCCGAGTCTATGAACGAGGACATTGATAAAACAGTCATGTCATCGCCTGGAAAAACACATGAACTGTTCCCTGAGTCTGAGGAAAAAAACTCTGATCTGGAAGACCAGATACAGCGACTTCTCGATGATAGCGATACTACAGACTGTTTTCTTGTTGCTATTAATCCGGAGTCGCCAGATTTCCCCAAAAACTGGCCATTTTCTCTTAAAATTAAACTAACAATGGTCTATGGTATTACGACAATGTGTGCACAGTTCAACTCATCTATCATGGCACCAGTGTGGCCACTACTCAGTAAAGAGTATGGAGTCTCTCACACCATAGCTATGCTTCCCACCACCCTCTACATTCTTGGCATCGCTTTTGGGCCCATTATCTTTGGACCCATGTCTGAAGTTTATGGCCGCAAAATTGGCATTCTTACACCTTTTTTACTTTCTATTGTTTTTACTGTCGCGACCGGAGCGAGTACTAAAATAGAGGCTATAATTATTAATCGGTTTTTTGCGGGTTTATTTGCCGCCGCACCTGTCGTATCATCCGGCGGTGTGCTTGCAGATATCTGGGAACCTGCTGTGCGCGGAAACTCACTTGTTTTGTACGCATCTTTTGTCGTGTTTGGCCCTTCTCTCGGTGCCGTCATTGGTGCAATTATCGCTGTCAAAACCAAATGGCAGTGGACCTGCTGGATATCGGCCATTTTTAGCGGTGTTGTTCTCATCGTTGACCTGCTAACCATCCAGGAAAGTTATGTACCTGTACTTAACTGCAGACTCGCACAACGCGTACGTACCGCCAAAAACAATTGGCTCTATCACGCTAAACATGAAGAATGGGAACTGACATTTAAAGAGTTTATCTCAGTGCATCTACTTCGGCCCTTTGCAATGTTTGGTACGCCGATTGTGTTTTTCATTGCAACATATGCAAGTTTTGTGTTTGGCGTGTTTTATCTGTTCTTAACATCGGCTGCGCAAACTTTCCGGACTGTACGCGGATGGGGCGAAATCACGAGTAGTTTGGCGTATATGGCCATGTTTTTAGGTACAGTGTTTGGTGGTTGCATCAACATTCTTGGAGGCATACGGTACAAACGGATTGTAAATAAGGTAAGCAAGGGCCATGCCATTCCCGAGGAGCGGCTCTATCCAATGATGATGGTGGGCTGGCTAATGCCAACGGGAATTTTTTTGTTTGCCTGGACACAGCGTACATCACAGCCGTGGATTGCACCCTTTATTGGTCTCGCACTCTTTGGCTGTGGATTTTTTGTAACATTTCAAGGCTGTTTGAATTATTTAGTCGACACATTTTCACGGTTTTCAGCTAGTGCCATTTCTGCCAACACCTTTTCGCGCTCAATTTTTGCTGGTTTTTTCCCCTTGTTTGGCTACCATTTGTTTGAGAATCTTGGTAGTGACTGGGGTGGATCGCTATTGGCGTTTGTTTCGTTAGCCATGCTGCCAATTCCGTTTGTGTTTTACAAGTTTGGTGAACGGATTCGGGCAAAGAATCCTTACAACCATTTGGTTCATTAATTAGAGGCACAATCTTTACGGTGTGCAAATGATAACAAGTTTGTGAAAAACATTTTTAATTTTTGTTTACTTTTAAAAAGAAAATTGTTGATAAATAATAGAAAAAAAAAAAAACTTTTGTTGGTGTTGTAGGTCTCAAGTGTTTTAAGTATTATACCATGAAATCATAACTTTAAGTTCATGTATTGTAAAAGCCAGCAAAAATCTCAAGGGGTTGTTTTGAATACTTTGATTTGAGTTCTCGATAAACAAAGTTGAAGAAAGAAAAAAAAAACACCTCAAATATACGGACTTTTAAAGATTTTGATATTTCCCATGCATCCATACTAGTTAAAGTATGTATAATATGAAGCGAAAGGGTCAGACATGGAATTAGACATTAATAAAAGAAAACTCTTACAAAGAACAAAAACATAAAATGATACTCTAATATTACTTCTTTTTTTTTTTTGTTTCACAGTATGTTTGAATGGTCTTTTTTTTTTATGAATTTTTATAGACAAATTTGGTGTATTTAAATATTGAGATTGTTTTTTTTTTTTTTTTTTTTTTTTTTTTTGCCGGATTCAACTTCCCCCTTTTTTTTTTCGCTTTATAGTACAATGTATCCTCCTGCATATTTTTTAATGCCAAGTTTGAATAAACAATATTTTAATTTAAAAAAAAAAAATTTTTTTTTTCCGTTGAGATTTCAGGGTTTTTTTATTTTGGGAAAAGGAAAGATTGGTATTTAGAATATTAACTGGTAATACTATTATGAACAAAATATTGGCAATTGAAAACTTTGTAAAAGCCAAGAATTTCATACGTGCTACAAAATACGGTCTCATCAGCGCGTGAAAACATGCTTGAATCCAGCTCGAATTCAGTTACTTGTTTGATGATTAAAAAAAATTCTAAAGAAATGATACAAAATTCATGACCAAAAATGGATAAGGAAAAAAAATAATAGATACAGTAGTTGCTTCTGTATCAATCAAGGGGTCAATACGAGCTTTAGAATGAGAGCCATACAAAGATTATTATTATTACTTTTTTTTTTTTTTTGCATTAGATAGTTAATGGTTTCTGTTCGTAGCCAAGATAGTTTTGTGAAGCTATAGTGACCATATAGTAAGGCTTTGAAAGATAAAGAATTCGAATCTTCAAGAAAAAAAAAACCTTTTAGTTTATATACAATACAATGCACATGTATCAAAACTGCCATAGTAAAGGCTAATATCTTGAGAGGAACACATCACTAAATCACCTTTATTCAAGATTCTTTTCAGTTTTTAAATATATTTAATCATAGATTTAATATATATTTGACAAGTTGAAAAACACTATATATAAGAGAAAAATTTTTCAATTTTATTTTCAATGTATTTTTCAATTGATTTATTTCAAGAATAATAATAATTCAAATAAAATATTTAAGCCGGCCAAATAATAGCCTTGATATTAATCAATAAAAAATGTCTGTCTATAATTGATGGTTTTTTGCCCTCGTTACAAAAAAAAAAACTTCAAGTTTGACACTACTTTATTTATTTTGTAAGATAAAAAAATTTTTTTTTTCAATAAAACTGACTGGTTTGGTAAACTACATCGTTAAAATTTAAAAGCCTTTCACGG
The DNA here is from genome assembly GCA_013305925.1 of Geotrichum reessii. Classification (NCBI taxonomy): domain Eukaryota; kingdom Fungi; phylum Ascomycota; class Dipodascomycetes; order Dipodascales; family Dipodascaceae; genus Geotrichum; species Geotrichum reessii. Next base: position 48,113 of record QVTG01000002.1, on the reverse strand, counting down.
TTTTTTTTTTGAAGCATTAAAATATATGTATATGAGCAATTTCAAACATGTTTGATTGATTTTGAAATCGGAATATGTTTTCTTTTTTAAGAGATAGAGCTGGGTTTTTTTTATATTCAAGTACTGTTACTCATATACCTCATCAAGAACAAAAAAAAACTCCCTTTTTCTTCGAAAAAAACTGAGTTCCTGAAGGAGGGGGAAATGAAATGCATCAACAGTTTCAATTCTCTATATGACAATCTGCAACTCTATGTGTGAATGAAAACAAAAACAAAAACAAAAAAAAAAAACAATACTGACTATCTGTCAAAACTCTGTATCTAATCTGTATACAATATATTCAGTTTTGACCTAGGGCGACAGTATCCAACGTCAGGTCTAAGTTTTTTTTTTTTTATTTTTATTTTTTAAACGCATTTGATTTTCTTGTTTTCGAAAAAAAGAAGATATTTTGTTATTGGCGGTACTAAATTTCAGACGACTTGCTTTTTAATGGCAGATCAACTACACTCAGGCGAGTGATTAGAGAGCACCTGATGTTGCAATAGACTCCTGTGCAGCTGGTTAAAAGCTCAATTTGTATCATATAGAATATGTTTACCAACTGTTTGTTTTAGTAGCATTGTCAACACCCATAGAACGTTTGTTAATCTAATACAAAGGCTACTTTTAATTAGTTCACAGGCATCTGACTGGTTCATAAGAATTAAGCCAAGGGTGAATATAGCATTGAGTTGAATTTTATTCAGGGTTTTGTTTTATTTATAGAAATAAAAATAATATTTTTTATAATGTAAAATCAAAATGACTGAAAAATAAGCAAAATGGCTTTAAAAAAGTTTTATTGGAGTAATTTACTAACAAACAATGTTTTTGTATTGAATGGCGCCAAATCATCCATAAATTATCATTTTTTTAAAGCCTCGAAACTGAACAGCCATTGGCGGAGTCTAAATTTAATGAGATCTATGCAGCCTATGAATTGATTTGTGGCCTAAACGGATCAATCTTTTGTCTGAAAAAAAAAAAAAAGAAACAGCCAATAACAACCGACCGAGTTTTGTGACTTTTTGTACCAGGTTTTCTCACAAGTATCAGTCAGTGTACAACCAAAAAAAATACCCATCTCGAATAAACCAAAAATAAAAGGAGAGTTTTTTGTTTTGTTTCTTGCCAAGTTTTCTAAAAAAAATTTGTATTACTGTACCTCGTTCAACATGAATGGCTCTCGTGTAAGGCTGAAAAAAAATACACAGCTTTTTTTTTTTATTATCTATAGCTATGGCCGTTATTTCTGATAAAGAAGAAGAAGAAGAAAAAAAAAGGAAAGCTGATTCGTTCATGACTTTATTTTGTGTCTCCACTTGACAATGTCTAACGAAGATATTTTAGCTACGATATTAAAAAGTGTTTAGAAAGTTCTCTTTCAAAGCGGAAATGTAAAGGGACAAATCTCTTTTTGGATTTCTGATTGACAGCTGTTCAAAAAAAAAAAACCAATAATGCCAGCGTGAAATTTTTTTTATTTTTTTTTTTTTGGAATAAAAAAAAAAATAAATATCAACAGAAACAACGCAATAATAATTAGTTTTATTAATTTCTTTTCTAATTTTATGTATTTTATTTAATTTGTTCGACTACCCTACAAATACTAAACCTTTTTTTGCTTGTTTTTCATTCTTTTTTTTTTTTTTTTTTTTCTCCTGATCATTTAGGAACTAATAGAAAACAAGCAAAAACCACTGGCTGTCGTTCAAAAATGATCTCAGTCCTGCACCATCAGGTCCCGTTTCTGAGCATATCCAAACTCTCGCAACTTTTCACGATTCTGCTATCGCTTATTTTTATTTTTAACTATTACAAGTACTCATGGACAACAACTAGACCGTTTCACAAGGACCACGACAATTGCCAAACGCTTTTGCAACGCGGCCAATGGACTACTAACTACACTTCTTCTACACCACAGCTCTGGCAGCCGCAGGATTGTGTGATGCACAAGTACACTATTGAAGACATTAAAGAGTGCTCACCTGGTCCTAGTAGGGTCATTTTCTGGGGAGACTCAACTGCCCGCCAGTTGTTTTGGAGGATGCTTCAGATCTTAGATCCACCCACCGTTGTCGACGGCAATATACACGGCAATATGCGTTTTACCCGCCACGGTGTTGCCGTCACCATGTTTTTCGATCCTTACCTCAACAAAACCGAGGGTGGTATTGACGCAATCATGAATTTAGCTCAGAACGAGACCGAGGTCGGCCACAATACTTTTTTGTACATTACTACGGGTCTCTGGCACTCTCTTTTCAACCCTCGCGAAGACGTGATCAGTTCGTACAAACGCACCGTGGATAATGTCACTGATATTCTACGCAATCAGATTGTCGGCGCGTTTGGCGCCGTCTACTTTAACCCGACTCAGATCCCTCAATATCATATGCTAGACAAGGACAGACATGAAAAAATTACTGCTGAGTATCTTAATCCTATGCGTGAATATGCCGACTCTGTGTTTAACTACGATCGTGAGAACGCTCAAAAGGGCGGTGAGCCCGGCGCCTACGAAGGTATGCTCTTCACGCACGACAACCGTCCTGCCGCATACTACACTCCTGTATTTGACCAATTCGGTCCTGGCCATCTTGCGCTTTACGACGGTATTGGACTGCACTACCGCGAGGCTGCTGTCGATGTTCAAGTTCAAATGTTGTTAAACCATTTGTGTAATCGTAAGCTTTTCCCGCCCAATCATTCTCCGTACTACAAAAATTATGACCGCAATTTCAACAGCTCGCAGCATGCTCAGGATTTAAATTCCTTGGAGCCCACGACACGGTTGCACACACCAACATGCTGTGTACAGTACGCTAAACCATCTTATGCTATTAACATGCTTTTACCATTACTGGCTATCCCGGCTCTTTTTGGGCTTGTGGCATTTATTGACCAGAAGACGTCAGTACCCAAAGCGGTAGCAAACGTGGTGCTTGCATCTGTTGTTGCCGGAGTCTACTCATTTTTGTGCGATCGCACTCATCTGGTGAACAAGGCTGCAATGTACCCGCAATGGGCGCAGTTTGCTGCTTTTACTCAAGTCTGGGTAATTTTGTCGTTACTGTTTGTTGGCCGTGTAAAGAATTCATTTAAACAGTTTGGAAAGTCTACGGCAACAACACAAGCCAATACGCTAACAAGTTTTTTTTCGTCGTCAGAGCTGCTAAATGAATTTAAAGGCATTCTAATCTCAATGTGGCTGATTCTCACAGTCTCGGGCATGAAGACGACACCAATGGGCATTCATTTAGCTGAGATACTACAAGTGGCTTTGCTGCTTGTCGCTGTTTACCACACGACCCTTCAAGGCGCGCAATCCACAACTAGCACTCTTGTGACTCTCGCACGCCTTATTTTCCCCACAGCGCTTCTTGCATTGCAACTTGATATGGAGTTTAGCTTTTACCAAATGGCTGCCAAGATGGTGTTTTGGACAATCTTTGTGGCTCTTGTAAATGTGCGTCGAGTAGGACTTATTCCATCTCTTAGCAAGGTAGCCGCACTCGCAGCACTCTACTGGTTTGGTGTGCATTTGTTTTTGGGCGGTTCTTACCGATTGCTTTATATCATCACATTTGATTACTCTGTGGGCGTTTTTGCAGTTCTCGCTGGCACCATTGCTGTACACCAGCAACGAAAGGCTATGCGTGCAGCCACGGCTACAGTTGGTACTAATAGCAGCGGATCATCAAGTAGCAATAAAAGCTTGCTAGTCAAGTTTCTTGTTGGCTCAATAATTTTCAAGCTAGTAGTCGTGGTAATTAGCTTTGTGTTTATCTACACCGTATCGGCACCGCTGCTGAACCACGAGTATGACCTTGCCAGCGCACGTCATACCAAGCTTCCTGCTTTATCGCTAGTAGTCGTGTACAGTATGCTGCGTCTCATAGTGAGCAACAGCGGGCGCCACGGAGCCGGAGAGTATATTTACTCGCGCAGCATGGCAATGGTTGGTGGTTTTTGGGTTGAGCTGTGTGTGTACAGTCATCACTTTCTCACCGCGGGCGATGGCACGCTGCGGTTGGTGTTTACAACAACCGGCAACACATATGTTGATACCTTTGTCTCCGCGCAGACACGCGCGCTTTTTGATCTCATGATGGTAATATCGGCGTTCTGGAGTATTGTGTGGAACGTCCACCGTGCGTGGGCTGAACTACAGCGCTGCGTTGAAGAAAACGGTTTTTCATTCGCTGCCAAACCTAGCAGGATGAACAATGACACTAAGAGTTCGTATGAACGTAGCAATATTAGTAGTAGTAGCAGCCATGTTTCTGAAGAGGATGATTATTATAATGAAAAATAGATAGATACAGCTTCCGATCATCATCCTCAACTATAACATGCATGGTACAATTACCATTTTAAATGAAATATTTTATAATAGTCTTGTTTATTTATTTATTGTTTTTTCTCCCGGCTATTCCTCTTTTTTTTTTTTTTTTTTTTTTTTAGTTGTCAGCTTTGGCATGTTTTTTAATTGCAAAAAAAAAAAAAACCAAAAATCAGTTTTTTTTTTTTTTTTTTTTTTGTAAGGACTTTTGTTAAATAGAAATATGGCTTTTTTTATCAAGTTCATTTAGTAAAAAAAAAATAAATTTTTTAAGAAAAAAACATTGAATAAGAAATATTCACACAATACCAAATCAGTCTTCAAAGCGGAAATATATAAAAACCGTTAAAACCGTTTTCAAATAAGTTGCCATGTGCATCTCAACGTGCCTTGAAAAAAAAAAGTTTTTTTTTTTTTTTTTTTTTTTTCGAAAGCTTGATTTAAGGGGGTCCCTGAAAAAGATCCTGAAATAGTAGTTTATTTAATTTTTTTTTTTTTTCATAGACTTTATTATCGTAACTTCTTTGTCAATAGTTTTGCTTAATTAAACAGCTTGTTAAAAGTTCACAATGTGTGAATTTTTGATACGTACTGTACATGTATTCATTAAGTGTTATCCCATATCACATTTAATTGGTATATGAAAATTTTTGGTGTTATCAAATTACTAAAACGTACTTGAAAAAAAAAAAAGCTATTTCTAAAAGTTTTTTTTTTAAGACAAATTATTTTTTTTTTTTTAATCAAATGATTTTTTCTGTAGTTTTTTTTTTGATAATAAACAAAATTACAAAAGTTCTATTTTTCTATCAAAAAAAAAAGAAAAAAAAAAGGAGGGATAGAGAGAGAAAGAGAATGTTATTATACTGGTGATAAAGAATAAAAAGATTGCTTAAAGAATATGTTGGTTTCAAGTCTGAAATACCAGCTAGCTTCAGATACAGTTGATAATTTTAGTTAAAGATCAAAATGAAACAAAAAATTTTGACAAGACTACTTTTATCATCTTGCGGGTACGGTAAAGATTTAAGTTGTTTTAATTTGAATTTATTGAAAATTTGAAATCACGAAAGATGATGATATTGTCACTGATCAAGTTTGGCAAAGTTATCTGCTTCTCCTTTTAGGGTCTGTAATGAAAAAAAAAAATTCAAGATGAAGATATTTAAAAAGACTTTTTTTTTCTATTTCAATTATCTGATAATAATAATTAATAATAATGATAATAATGATAATAATGATAATAATGATAATAATGATAATAATGATAATTGATAATAATGATAATAATGATAATAATGATAATAATGATAATAATGATAATAATAATAATAATAATAATAATATTACTTTTAATGTTTTGTATCCCAGGTTTCTCCTATTATTTTATAGAAAATTCGGCGCCATCAAATGCCAAAATCACCTAAAGCGTGCTGAGAACGCAAATTTTTTAAGTCTCATAGAGACAAATGTCTTTTTTTAAATTCAATTTTTTTTTATATATATCTTTATTATTTTTTTCCGTTAATGTAACTAATAAACAGATTTTTCATCAATATATTAGTGTAACTATGTGATGTTAGGACAATGAAACAATTTTCTATCTATCAAGTTTAAAACAAAATGACTTAAATCCCACAATATGTATATTCTTTGATATTTTTACTGTTTCCGACTTGAATCATAATAATGAACATTTGTACCATTAAATCTGGAAAAAGAAAAAAAGTTTTTTAATTTTCTATTTTCATTCTTTTATTTTGTCAACTATAAAAAATTCTGAATCAAAATAATCTGAAGTGCTACGTTGCTTTGATTTAAAGTGAAAGAAAGTTTAAAAATCTGATCTATCATTTTCATAAAACAACTACGACTTTACATAATGGCCGTTGCTTTTGCTTGAAAAAAAAAATATTAATATGTTGATAACAGTATATGGAATTTGACTGTTTTTGGTATGTAGATATACATAAGATACTTCCCGAAACTCAACCCCTTTTTCCTTGCACTCCAACTACTAGAAACGGTTGTATCTTTTTGATATTCAAGTGAATATTATGATTATCAAATTTTCCTGTATTATTAAAAAAAAATTTTTTTTTTAAGTATCAATGTTATTATATGCCATATTGTATGTAAAAGTTCCAGTACAAAAAAAAAAAACATTGAACTATTCAAAATTTGTAAAAATCAACTTTTTTGTATTTTTTGAAAATAAATTTTGAACAAAAAATTTACTTAATAATTATCATCAACTTTTTGTTTTTGTTCTAAAGCATCGGGAAGTGGGAAAATCCACGTATATACTGTTGGTTGGACTAACGTATACTGACAACTATACTTTGGTGAGTTTTAATTTTTTTTTTTATTTTATTTAAATCAATGCTTTGCTTTTATACGTATATACATTGCTTTATGTATTAATGTATTTATATGTATATACGTATAATAAGCCGATTACATTGATACAAACAGTACTCTTTACTTTTTTTTTTTAAGAAGCGTCAACAAAAACTATATCAATTTTATTTCATACAAAAAAACACAAAAACGTGACCCTTTGGACTTTAAAGACGTGATATTGGCAAAATTTAAAATAGTTGTACTTGATAAGAATGGAAAATAGAATTTAAAAAAAAACATTAATAGATAGATAGAAAATCTGTTTATAGTCCTTACATTACATGGTTACGCAATTAAAATAATAATGATAACGTAGATATATAAAAAAGACATTGAATTAAAAAAAAAAAAACATCTGTCTCTACGAGACTCTAAAATTAACGTTTTTAGTGCACTTTAGATGATTCTGGCATTCGATGTCGCCGAATTCTCTATGAAATAATAAGGGATACCTGGGATACATAACACCCAAAACATTAAAAGTATTATTATTATTATCATTCTTATTGTCTGAATAGCCAATGAGATGAATAAAACAAAATGAACAAAAAAAAATTTAGGCCACTTAGCAGCAGCTCCGTCTATTATACTGTTACTTAATTTTTTTTTTTACCAATGGCGCTAAAATTTCTAAAACTTGAGTCCAAATTTTTATGGAAAAACTCAACAGGATTGTAATTTCTTTGTATCTGATTTAGTGAAGAACTAGGGTGTTAAAAAATTTGGCAGCCACGATATTCATTTATTAAATTAACCATAAAAAATGTTTTTTTTTTGTATTTCATCAGATATTCACGTAAATATAATAACTACAAATATCTGATGAAAAAAACTTGAAAAGCTTTGAAGCAACGTTGTTAGCACTGGCTAGTAATTTTAGAATTTAATGGCGCCGATTTCTTTTCTAAATTACATAAAACCACATAGATCGATATCAAAAATTGGCACGCAGAAAACTTTCAACAAGCTTTTTTAATTAATTAAAAAAAAAAACAAGTTTGCGGAAAGTTATTGAGGCCATGAGTTCAAGAATGTTACTACTGCTTTAAAATCTGTTTTTAGTATCAAGAAAGACTCTTCGACCCAGTTATGGGAAAACCTGTTATATTAATTTTTCAAAAAAAAAAAAAACTCTCTGCTAAACGTAGAAAAAATTTAATAAGAACGTGCTCAAAAATTTTTTTTTCCATCTGTCCGCATTTACAGTAAAGATAATAGCAATACAATTTTTCACTTGCCAAAAGTTCCATGACCAGTTCGCAACTGAAAAAGTTTGATGAGGCTATGGCAAAACACATTTACTTGATTACCAATTATTAGTTAATAATTTAGCGAATCATTTTTTATTTTTTAATTAATTACTTATCGTTTCTTGATTATAGTGATTTATCTATTTCTTCATGGAAAGTTGCGTTTACTACACCATAAGTCTAACAAACATGAAAAGAAACGTCTCTGACACCAAAACAAAGCATAGTGATTAACATCTTGATAAATCAAAAAGTTTTTGCTATAAAATCACTTTATTTATTCATTGTATTGCCATTTTTCTTTTTAAAATCTACTGTTTCCAATAACCAATGTTCTTTTTTTTTTACTTCAAGTTTTGTTGGGCATATGAGCAAGTACTTTCTTTTTAGTATTTATTTATTTTTTGTCAAAAATGGCTATGGATAGAGACATATGTAAATGTAACTGTAGATTTCAAAATCATTAGTCCATTAGGTATTGAATAATGATGCTTAAACAAGTTATGATGAATATAACGACGAGATAAAAAAAAAAAACAATATTATTATTGAATCAAAAAAATTCGTTATGTCTAGTTTTCACAGTAGTAACAAATATAATTTATTATATCTATACGGCAGTTTTTTTTTTTTTTTTTTCAAAAACAATTAAAGAGCCAGAGATCTAGAATCTACTCGAGGTAAAAATTTCATATGCTTGCTAATAATATTCTATACAACTATTAGTTGTGAACCTCGGCCCGACAAGAAAATTTGGGTCAGAAAAAGTTTGTAAACCTGGGCTCAGTATCTTTTTTTTTTTTTTTTCCCTATCCTGATAAACACATAGTTTTTTTTTTAAAAAAAAATGGTAGAGAAATCTATAGTAATCATGTTTTCATATGAGTTGAATTTTTTTTTTTTTTTTTTTCAAAATAATGGGTATGATTAAAAGATTACAAAAATGTAAAAGAGGTTTAGTGTTAAAAGAGCGCCAAAACTTGCCGTCAGAGTAACTAAATGTATATTATATGTATTTTTTTTTTTGTTTTTTTTTAAAAAAAAGAGGGTTTCCAAAAAAAAATATTTTATGTATGCGGCTACATTGACGAATGATTGAGAAGGATACCAATGATTGAGTAAAAGAAAAAAAAAAAATAGCAGCAGCTAATAATACAGTAATACCTCACTATAAGTATTACAGTAAAAATAACCAAATTTGCTACTTAAGCTAACAAAATATAATGTTCACTATGTGTTACATAATCATAAACCATGCAAAAGAAAAGAAAATTGTAAACGTAATAGTTTACGCAATTTATAAATGTAGCTTTTTATATATATATATTTTTTAGCTTTTTGATGTCTCTAACCTAAAAACTGGCCAAAACCTTAACACTTTATCCACGTTATAAGTATTTTAGTATGGGGAAAAAACCTGATTTGTAACTTGCCAATAACGAGGGTTTTGTATAACTTTTTTTTTTTTTTTTTTTTCATATTTATTTCCGAAGCCATTTTTGGATACCCTTAACTAAGAAAAAAAAAAAAAAAGCTATAAAGAGGCTTCTTTTAACGCGTAGTTAGAAATTGGTTTATTTTGACTGTGATCTGTTATTGACAAATATTAGGAGGCGTATTGGTTTAATTTAAAACCGACAATATTTGCTAAAATATTCATTTTCACCGCTTTAGCTAACTGTTAGAATAACACAATCATGTTGCTTTCAAAAAACATACTATAAGTTCTTTCATTTAGTTTATAGTTAACTTGATGTATCCAGAAGATGTTTTAAAACTTTTTGCATTTTTATTTTTATTTAACTAAAATATAAATCATCTTGGTTAACACATGACACTAAATAATTGAAAACCAAAGAATAATACTTATCAGCAAAAAGAAAAATTCACGTAAATAGGCAAACGTTTTCATTTTAAGGACAATGAAAAAGCATTTTTATGTATCAAAAACCTTTTTTTTTTTATTATTATTATTACTTTATTTGGGACTTTTTGTTTGCGCTATCTGGTTTGAAAGCTTGAAAAGATTACTACTTACATACTATTTCTCAGTATAGCTGACAGAAGGCACAGAGTTATGTCCAGTCAATACAAGTCATGTTAATTTGTTCAGGAGTATCAGTTGCCGTTCGGTTTGCTAAAAAAAAATTTAATTCAAAACATGAAACCTTTTTGATTTTTTAAAACAAAAAAACAAAAAAAACTCAGAAATAATCTTTAGAACCAAGCTTAAGCAATCTACCGAAACTGTATATCAAACCGAAAAATACTAGAAAAAAAAATTAAAAGCTAGACTTAATACTCTTTTTTGCCACTTTTTTTTTTTTTTTTTTTTTTTTTTCTTTGGTTTTTTTTGGATCACGCAGCTTGGGACCACCAATATAATCTGTATCAAAAAAAAAAAGAGGCCCTTGCGACAGGTAGTTGTTCCACGTTTGATTGAGATAAGAAATTTTGACACTGGTCGTGATTTCTACTTGATACCAAATAAATAAATAAAAAAAACACTATTAGCTCTTATTGAACAACAACAACAACAACAACGTTTGTAGAATTTAAAAAGATACATGCATTTTCCATGTGATTAAAAGATAACGTGTTTTCAACGTCAAAATTGGCGGGGAGAACCGTAAGATTAGTTCCAGAACGATTGTTTTTGTTGTTAGGTTAGTAGAATCACAAAGAAGAATTTTGAAACATCTATGAAGCTCTAGATGGGGTCTTCAACTTGTGCAGAAGCTTCAGCATCTAATCGCAAGAAGACTATTTACCAGAAATTAAAAAAAAAAAAAAAAAAAAAAAACTCCATTATACGTAGACCTCTCTGGCTTAGTCGCCATTTCGTAACAAGTTATTTTTTTAAAAAAAAAAAAAAAAAATTCTCTCAAAATAAACGGGCCGTGAGGCTACCAAAAAAAAAAAAAAATTGTCTTCTACTAAAATAAAATAAAAAGGTAAGCAGAGAGTCTCAAAATTGGTTCGAGTTGGCTAAAGAATTGATAGAAACTAAAAGCCCAAATCTTTTCACCAGCATGTAATAAAACCCTTTTACAAAAATAAAAAAAATTTGTCGTGGTAATATCACATGACATCAATTTTTTTTTTTTTTTTTGGCCAAAATTTATAAACTTTTTTTTTTCGTGTAGGCAAAAAAAAAAAAAAAAAAAAAATTCACCGACCGAGTTAGGCTTTAATTTTCTTAGCCCTATAACGGTTATTCGACTGTGTCGCAAAAGTCAAATGCATTTCAGGTTATCCTAATCCACTTAAAAAAAAAACAAAAAAAACCCAGCTTATGGTCTCTCCCTCCCTCCCCTTTTTTAACAAGAAGGTCTTGTAGTTTGTAGAAAAATTCCTGTTTTGCCAAATTTTTTGTTTCCCAAGAAGTACATGGGTACGCTACAACTTGCCCCAGGCCCAGATAATCTTAATGTTTACAATGTATATATCTAATTACTATACATAGCTGAATCTGCAAAATAGTTTTATCAGTTTTAATAAAACAAATTGCATGATTATAAAATGAATAAATAAATATACAGAGAAATAAATGAATTTTTATATCATACTTATTTCTCCTTTTTTTTTTTTTTTAGTGACTTTGTGTAGCTTAGACTCAAACCACAGTTTTAGCCTAAACCTGCATATTTTTGAAATCATTAGTATTATTAGTAAGTTTATCAAATGGTTACACTGTGAAAAGTCAAAACATATTAAACCAACAAAACAGGTTAACAATAGGTTACGGAAAATCTTTGTTCGTGACATGAACATAGAAACTAGACCTGAAGAAGTCAATGAGTCAGTTAGGTTTTGGTTGTTAAAATGTGAATGAAAACTAACCACGCAAAGTAGGTTTTCAATAAACCAAAAAAATCTAAAACTTTTAAATCTGTTATGTACCCCGTATATAAGATTTAACCAGTTATAACCATAATATTTGGGGTTAATATAAGCTTGTCTTGTCTTGATAGAGAGTATCTTGCATCAGCATGTGATTATTAATGAACGCGTCAATATCAAAAAGTTTTTTTTTTTTTCAAACAAAAAAAAAAAAAAATTTTTGAGACTAACCAAAATTGATTACCTGCTTCTTTTTTTTTTTTTGGTGTTTTAATTTTTGTGTTGTTAACATAACTTATTTTCATTTTAAACAAACCTAGTTTCACTACACATATTTTTATATAACAACCTCAATTCCATTTTTTTTTTTTTTACATACAAACTTTTTTTTTTTTTTCTTTTCTTTTTGTTAGTTTGATTTTTTTTTTACTTCATAAAAAAAATTTTTTTTTCTCGGTTTATTTTCTATTTTCTATTTTATTTTTACTCTTATTTTTGTTTTTACTTTCCACCAATTAATTTTTTTTCTTTCTTTTCTTTCTATCTCTCTCTTTCATTGCATTTTTTTTTAGCTTAAAAATCAAACGCTCTATCAACTGAGCCAGAATTTTTTTTTTTTTTTTACAAGCAACTTTCGCACATCTAGCACAATACAGTAATAACAATCGACTAGCAACTCTAACATGTCTAAATCAACACGGCTTACAATTCCTGCTACTTTAAAAACGTCGTTGTGCGAGTATGTTCAATCTTCCGAACATAAACAGCACATTACTGGCAAACAGATTCAGGAATGGGCCTACAAACAGTTTGGCTACGTGTTGCCACAGAGCACCATTTCGACTGTACTCGGCGCTCGTGGAATCTCCATAAAGCGTGACGGAGGTCGTGGACGGCCGCCCATTAGAAACAAGAATTTAACCAATCCCAACAACAGCATATCTAACAACAACAACAACAACAACAACAACAACAACAAAACCAGTATCAATAGAAACAGCAGTAGTAATAGTAATTCATCGGATAGTAGTAATCTCAGCAACGATAGTAATAATAGTAGTAATAGTAGTAATAGTAGTAGTAGCACTAGAAGAGTATCAAAACGAAGCACTACAAACAGTAGAAAGGGCTCTGCATCTAAGCCCACAATTGTCGACATTTCACCGCTTACCTCTTCTTCCACCAGTGACAATCATACTGATACGACTTCAGCCTTTTATCAACAAGAGCTTATATTACTCGACGCAATTTTGTACTTCCTCCAAACGTCTATGCTTCAGATTACTCCAGGCTTTGTAAATTCGCTCGTTTCCACATACTGCCTCGACCTTCCTCTCCTGCGCTCCAAATACTTTCTAATAACAACGCTATATCAGTACTTTGATAATCCATACAACTACAAGGACCTTATTCTCAAACTTGCATCAAAGTATCCAGTGTTACTTTCAGCACCCTCAATCATGCATAAAGACAACATTCAGAGTCAAAATTTTGGCAATATAACCAACTCATCTGTCTCTGACTTGACCAACTTATCTGAGCACGTTACTTCCTGTAAGCAAAACGATTTTCAGTTGGACTCTTCACTAATGAGCAATCAATTGATTGACTACTGGCCTGATACTTCGTTTGGTATACAGCCTCAATTTTACAACCCACTTCAGTCAATCCCACCCCCATCATCATCTGTCTCTCAAATGCAGCCTGTCCAGCCTATCCAACCAAATAACAATGCCCAACATGTGGAAACTTTTTCTAATCTCCAGAATCTTCAACAAACTTCATATACTGGCATTCCTCTAGAGCAACAAAAGCCCTATTTACATCTACAACCTACTCCTCCACCCACAAACTTTCAAGAAAATAACGGTACCAGCAATAATAATTTACTTTTGCAAACACCGGTTCACGGATCTAGCAACTTATTAAACTCCTTGGATTCCAATCGCAATATTATGTAAAAAAAAAATATAGAAAAAAAAATGATAATACAAATCATATTTTTAGGCTTTCCATGTATTTGCGGGCCTCACGCGCAATTTTGACTGAATCAAACTTGATTTCAACATGTGCTTTTCCTAACGTGCTGGGAAGGACAAAAATTTGCTTAATCACGCCAAACTTTCGAACCTTCTCAAGAAACTCACCGTTGTGTAAAGACGAGAGTTTGACGTCATCAACATACACCACTGTTGCATCTACACACATGTAAGATTAGCAAACGGATATAAAAACCAAGATATATATATTTAACAAAGTAATAATTACCTTTTTCATCTAATTCTTTAACGAGGTTGATATCTAGAAACAAAAATTAGTAAAGATTAACTAATGATAGAATAGTATTTTTTTTTTTTTTTGCATTTACCAAGCCCTGGTGGAAACTTTGGAGACAAACCAAAGGATGATTGAATATATCCCAACCACTCTGACAAGTTAACCACATCCGTAGCCATCAGGTTAAGCACGCCCTCCTGTAGACGAAGCAATGGCAGCTTTTGGCAAAGATCACGAGCAGTTCGAGGCGACGTAAATTCGACTAGACCTTGTTTATGATCGAACTCGTCCAGGGTAGCATAGATAAATGTGCCAACGAGTTTCCCATACTGCGAAAAACACTTGTAAAGATCTATAGGCCCCCAAAACAAAGGAATATTTTTAACTAAAATAGTTGAAAAATGAATATTTGGAACTCCTTCAAAATAGTATTTTGAAGGTGTCTTATAGTCGACATTCAACTGATTTGGCTGTTTTACTACCGCCCCTAGCCTGGGTTTTATGTGCCTATCGACAGGTTAGTTGAATAATTAACAAAACAGAAAATATCGCTAACTCACAATTCTACACCATTCACAAACAGCGCTTTAGGATGAGATAGCGCTTTCTGGACTGAATCAAAGTTCATGAATCTCACAAAACAGTAGTCGTAAATATTTTTGTTATCATCATTTTTTTTCATAACAACAGATTTCACTGGTCCTAGAGGGGAGGAAAAAGAAAGAAAGAGAAAAAAAAAAGTTAGTCAAATGTCGTCAAAATATTAGTAACCTTTCTTCTGATACCAAATTGAGAGAAAAGCATTATCAGATCTTCTTGCTGGACTTTGTCAGTAAGACTTCCGACAAAGATGGAAAATTTAGCATCAATTTCTTTTTTTTGAGCAAGAGATGAGTGATTAAGATAGTTAATTTGCCCACGATTTTTATAGCTAGACACCTCTTCAACCTTGTCTTGAAAATCAGCCTGTTTATGAGAAGCCACGTAGCTGCTCTCAACATTGTTTAAGTTGTTGAAGGAAACAACTTCAAGTCTTTCCATAGCCTGTTTAACAGGCTTTTTACCTGAGCTAACAGTATGTGCAAAAAAAAATAATTATTTGGTTAATTCTTGCTATTTCTTCCTGTTTTATTGTGCCACGGCTTACCCAAAATTTTTTTTTTCATTTTTCTCTTTTTCGTACTTGCTATCAAAAACAGTGCTATTTTCAGCGCCATTATTGTTGTTGCTGTTAACGACTGTGAAACACTTTTGATTCTCTTTCATGTTGGTGTTGGCTTTTGCTTTGGTTTTGGTATTTTTCATATTGATTGTTATTGAACTAGATAGCAATGAAAAACAAGAAGAAAGAAAAAAAAGAAGGTAAATCAAGTCTTCAAAAAAATAAAAGTAAAAAAAAAAGCCCATAATTTGTATGACCTTATTATTTGAGTCTACAAATAAATTTTATTGTTACCTTGGTTTTGTCGTGTGTGTTAAATCATCACATCCGAAATGTCTTGCTCCAAAGCTTGCGCTTTCAGAACCATCATATCGTGATTTTGTCACCGATTGTTTTTTTGTTTTTTTTTTCAAGCTGGCGGTTTGATGGATGTTGTTATTTGTCAATGTACAAACACGCGTATTTTCGTTGACTTCATAACACTCTGAGCAACGGGAACGTTTGATAGTCAGAAAACTTTATTTGTCAACAGTATGAACAACTGTATAGTTTTAACTGAAGCAGGTTTTATTTTTATTTCATTTTTCAACAAGATGTAGATGACATTAAGCAATACAATTAATAATATGAGATAAAGAACCAGAATTACTTCAAAAAAAAAAAATAGTAATGATAACCCAAACATAATCGAAGAAAAATGCGTTAAAAACTTTTGAACCCTTTTTAAAAGCTTATTGAGTAATACAACCTCTAGTTTGGTGTATTTAAAATGAAAACAAAAACTTATTGAAATTGTTACACTTAAAACCTGGACAGGAGTTCATAAGTGTTAATTAAAAAGGTAAAGACACCTTTTTGAACTAGTATTTATTTGCATTCTTTGTTCAAGTATATCTTGCAAGGTACTCTAAAAAGACAGGTTTCCTATGCAACACCTTTTTAAATTTATTGCAGAAAAAGAAATGCTCGGGCAAAAGGTTTGGCCAGCAAACATATAGGTAACGAATTCAAAAATGAAAGAATGAAGAATTGTTTAAAAAAAAAAAATACCTAAATAATAACATAACTTTCATATTTCCATGGCCTAGCTGAGAGCTGGGGGGTTTACCAAAACATAATAGCATCAGATCATTCGGCCATTAAAAGAATGTTATGTTGAGATAAGTTTGTTTTAAGCACTACTAGTCGGTCAGTAAAAAATCTATTACTGCAAATTTCAATTTTACCGATTTAAATTCAATTGCTGAACCATTCATACTAAAATTTGATTTACAGACCACCAACGACAAATGATACTTGATATAATTTTTTCATAAATATCAAACACTCGTATCAGTCAAAACTTTCAATTAACAAAAACTTTATATCTTCTTACTGAAGGCAAATTTATACTACTAATATATGAAAAAAAAAAAGTTTGAATATTAGGACGGCATTAGTTTTTAGCTTTTTTTTTTTTCTGCTAACGGTTGCTCTCTTGGAGAAGCTGTTTTACAATATATATATTTATTTCTTTAATTACGTTGAATTTTGACAAATCACATCTAGTAAAGACACTTTAAAAACTCATATGCAATATTTTTCCAGTCATTGACTACAGTGAAGTTTCGTGATCTAGTGATGATAAAAATATTCTATTTGCATAATTCTTTGTGGCAATTTTGTTGTTGAAAACCAGTGAAATAAAACTTCAATTCACGTTGGATAAGAGGGGATACTAGCTGGCCGTTTGTGTCCTTGTTTGGCCATTACAATCAAAAATTTAGGTGTAGATTCATTCAGTCAAAAATTTGACCTTTGAAAAATGAGAAAATTCTGGTTAGACATTGACTTTTTGTAATTTTTCAGAGAAGAAAAATTATATTGTCAGAAATAGAAGAATAAAGATATTTGTCCCACATAGTAATAATTAAATATAATTAGACATGAAAAATGCTTGAAATTCAAGTCAAAATGCATTTTATTTGTTACAAAAGTGTTTAACAACACATTTCAACTAACAGTTTAACCATTTTAAATCTTCAAAACCCATGTATATGTTAGTTGCTTTATGGATATCTTTTGTTGCTAAATTTCAACCTTCGTTATTTATAAGACCTATTGATGTTGAAAAAAAAACCCCGCAAGAAGTCAACCGAAAAAAAAAAAATCACTGTATATGCTTATTTTATTTTCAAATAAACATTGGGAAGGTGAAAATACGTAACCTACACCTTATGCTAAAACAAAATAGGGTACGAAAATATTGTATATGCTGCATAACTGAAAACAATCTTATAATTATTAAATAAACAAAAAATCATTTCTAGTTGTAAAGTTGTCAATCTTTTATTAAAACTGAATGGAACTTTTTTTTTTTTGCCAAGAGTTTGATCTTATGATAATATAGCCAAAGTCAAGTTCAAGTTTATCTATGAAATGTTTTTTTTAGGTTTTGTTTCGGTTTAATTGCTCAAAATCGCGATTCTTAACTCTGGTCCATTTACATTCTTCAAAGCACAGCATTTTTGTTACGAGGAATAGCTAGAATGAATTAGATTGGCTTGTACAGTATTTATAAAAAGCTTGGAAACATAAACTTTTTTATGTAATTTATCATATTAATATTATACCAAATAATTGTTGAATCTTCTCATTTATGCTTTTCCAAGATTCACAGACTATGGATAGTAAAGAGATAACATTCTTATTTTTTTTTTAAATGATAACCAACATCATGAAAACATGAGAAAGCCATAGCCCCTTTTTTTACTTGTAAAAAAAAACAAAAAAAAACCGGAGATACATAAATTTACCAAATACCATGAGTCACAATATTAAATGCAGCTTGCCACAGATCAACTATATTTTGTATTCTTATTGTTTTTATGTCAGGGGAATGGACTTCCGTGTTTTTTTTTTGTTTTTTTTTAGATTTGCGAGTTTTGAATTTTGTAGAACGCATGGTGAAATGAAAAATTGTTGTTTTTCTGATCGCCTTCAAAAGCTTTTTGAATTAAAATTGACTGCACTGTCGATCCAACCTACAAAATTTTATACTATGGTTACTAGACGCTATATTATATGTTCTGATGAAACTGAAAAATTAACTAAAAACAATCGTAATTGCTACTATTTAAATAAGTTGTTTTAAGATTTAATTTTAAATTGCACGATTCTCATAATAATATTATCAAAAACATTGATAATAACTGGTTCAGTGTTTTGATATATGATTACAAGTTATGTAAAAAAATTTGAGTTTAGCAACTATTATTTGACAGAAAGTTAGTTGTTATCTGTTGATGTTATTACTTGATATTATGTTACCCTACATTAATATAATAAAGGATTTTATGGACTCAGTTCTATTTGTAGAAATTTTTGAAAGGGTTGTCACTGTAAATATTTATTTTTAAGGAAGAATAAAAAATAAAAAAAGAGGAAAGGAGTGAAAAGTTGAAAGGCTTGATAATAAATGTTTTTTTTTTGTCCATAAGATAAAAACCCAACGCTCTTTTTTTCAACATACAAAATGCGGGTGTTTAGTTTTTTTTACATTATGTAAGCGTTATCATATCAGCAAAACAAAAAGAGAATGCTTGATTGGTATATAGTTGAATATAGAATGCAGCCAATAAAAATATAAATTCAGATTCTACCCCTTGTATTGTCTAAATTCAAGATTTTTTTTAATTTGATATGGGGTTAACTTTTGAATAGTCAACCTCGTGTAAAACATAGACTTGGTCAGGTTCAAATGTTAAAAACTGGTAAGTTCAAACTAGAGTAAAAGTGTCTAATCAACACAAATAATTTTGGCTTAGGTATTCACTTAACTAAAAAAATTTAGTTTTATATTGATTAATTTTGGTGTCCAATTATAACATGCATGGGAAGACAAAAATCAAAAAAGAATTTTTTTCATAGGTTAAAAATGCCTTTGTTTTCTTTGTAACATAGTATTGAGTAAAGTTGATCCCAAACATGAAAGAAGAAAAAAACAACCTTTATTTGCTGCTCAATATACTAATTTATTTTTATTTTTTTTAAGACCATGACTTGAATTGCTCAAATTTATTGTTTGGAGTCATGGATAATTGATTTTATTTTATACTTATTTAGCAACCTGCAATACTATTGCATAAAACTTAATTTACATCGTTGTATGAATGTACAAGCCCATGATGATAATATGTATATCTCCAATGTTTTTTTTTCACATTAAAAAAATGGGTTAGTGATGCGCATTAAAAGTATTGGCTTTCAATGGCGTCAAAAATTTTATTAACTGCATTCATGCGATCAGAGAGACGTAAAAAAATGTATTGAATCGATTGATACAAATACATTTATTATGATCGAAAAAAAATAACAATTCAAAGTCAGTGTTATTTAGTCAAGTCATATACAAAGAAAGCCTAGTACAAAACCTGAAAAATTAACTGCAATATCTGATAAATAAATTGAATTACTTGTTTCTAAATTAGTTTCAAAAAAAGCTATCAAGACAAATAACAGAGTTATCATGATAAAAAAAAAAAGTTCCATTAATGCTTAAGTACGTATTTTTATTCGATTATAAGAAAAGTATCAAAAACTGTACTTGTAGCGAAGGTAGCGCCATTAATATAATTGAAATAAATTACCAAAAAAAGAAAAAAAAAACAAATTAGTATATCAAAAACGTGTTTTAATTAACCAAGACTCTAATTAAAGGCAAATCTTTCAAATTCAAAAGTTACTCGCTTTATTGAGTATTCTTGCGCCGCATGTTATTTTTCAAACAGCTGCATATCACTTGAATAGTAGTATGTCGACTATAATGATAATTTTAAAAGCTTTAAGACTTTTAAAGCTATTGAAAATTGTATGGCCGAGAGGACTCAAAGCTGGTAAGAATGAGTTCGGAACTGAATCATTATAAAATTTTGATTTATATTTGTTTACATAAATCTAGTTCATAAACAATTTCAATCATATACAGCAAGTAAATCTCAATTTTTTACATACCCTGAAAAAGCTTGAACTTAAAATTCAATCGTCCAGGTGAGCCGAAGAATTGTCTCAATTTTTTGTTTATTTAGCCTTTTTTTTTTCAATTATGAATATTTTGGCATTATGAATAAGACCGTTTTCTTGCAAAATATTTATTCACATTTTCTCCACAATAAGTGAAAGATACTTTTGAAGTTTTTGGACACTCTGAATCTCCAAAACCTGATTTTTTTTTCAGTCGCCCCCTTTTTCCATATTGCATTATAATTGGATTGTAAAAGTGTAAAAAGAAGTCATATAATGACTTCTCATTTCTGCCCAAATTATTAGAGATTTTCTTTGATTTTTTAATGTTACTTATAGATAGATAGAAAATCTGTTTATTGTCCTTACATCACATAGTCACATAATTAAAATAATAATAATAATACCAAAGATATCCAAAGAAGACATGATAATGTCACTTATTTATTTTTTTTTTTTAAATAGCTCTGAAATTTTTTGTTAACTGTTTTAGAACGTCAATATAGCTTTCTGATTTCAAATGTACTTTTGTCACTAAACATGGATTTTCCCAGTCGTCAACTTTTCAGTGTGAATGATTTTTGGCAAACTGTAATATAGCCTTTCTTTTTTTTTTCTTTTTGCTTTTTAGTCAAATATTGTTTTTTTAGTATCATATACTTTTAATCTATGTTGTTTTTTAAAATTGTAGAAACCATTTTGCCAGTTATTTGGTGGAAACCACATAGCGCAGATATAGCCATTGATTTAACATTTTCTCATAAATATGGTTAATAATACATTTAAATACTGTTTCTCTTTTGCAGTAAATTTTCTATGACTATGGTTGATTTCTGCTTATGAGCATCATTAAGCTCTAAAAAATATCAAGTGTTTTAAAATAGTTAAATGATAAGGTCATGTATAACATGTTATTTTTTTGACGTGGCATCCGTTTTTTTCTTATTAAACCTGGAATTGTCATAACATTGCCGTTAGTACGAGGAGGTATTTTAAAATAATGAATGAAGTTTTCAGATAATTCAAATAATGAATTTATTCAAACTGGATTATTGGAACAAAGATATAACAATTGAATAAAAAAGTTCTTAATTTTTTTTAATTCACATTTCAGGTCGGCCTAATATGTATACGTATATGAAAACTACTTGAATTTTTCTATTCATTTTGCTTTATCAACACCAAATAATTTAAACCAATTTCATAATATCAAAAATATAATGTTGGTTATTTATAGCTGGTGATATTATGGCTTTTATTGTGATTTCTGCATTTTTGATGGGAATAAATTAGATCTTAGTGAATTTTGTTGTGCGAAATTTCAAAATTAATCCTTTTTTTTTTACTATTTTCAAAAAAAAAAAAAACCTGATAATTTCAAAGTAAATGTACTGTGATCATCATTTCATATTATTACACGAGAAGATCTTGTACCTTCAGAAACTTGAAAATCATATACAAGATTTTTCTAAGCAAACTTTAGTATCTGCTTTTGAGTACAAAGTCGCAAAAATTTCCAACTAAATGATTTTCAAATACTGGCATGTTTCACACAAAATCTTTTAAAAGATTTTTCAGAAATTTAATAAAATAACTAATATGTTTAATCTACATGAGTTACATGCATTGATTTGCCACCAGAACAAGTTAGAAACACCCTCAGTGTAAAGTATTTGCTTTGTAAAGATTGATAATGTAGCACTTCTCGTTGTGTATCAAAAGATTCAAAATTTTAATAGCGCTGAATTTTCATGAAAAAACTACATGCAATAAAGTACTACAACTAAAATATAAGACATCAGATCATATAATACAACATATTGATTTACAGTGAAAACCCAACAAGCTGCTTTTAATTAAACAAACTATTAGCAAAGAAAATGCGGTAAAAAGTTCAAGAATTTGCCCACATCATCTATTAAACATATTGCAACGGTCTCTTCAAGTAGATATATAGTTAGCAAATATAAAATTACGCAAGACAGATATATATCAACTTTTAAAATTTTTTAATTAATTATGCGTTTTTTTTTTTTTGTAAAAGCTAGTAAAAAGAAAATACATTAGTACTAGATACGATGCTTTTTAAGTAAAACAAAATATCAAAAAAGAAAGAAAAAAAAGTGATTTACTTTAAGAGCATCTTTAACGTATCTCTTTTGCCATGACCAAGATTTTTAAAACAAACTGTTTTGACATCAAAGTTAAAAATACTATGTAATCGCAATATAAATGCTCGTGATAAAAAAGAAATCCTCCTAGAAGAGAGGTCGCACCTATGCCAGACCGAAATTTTCATGTAGGACAAATAAATTATCAATGGTGATAGAAAAAAAAATATATTTAAATTCAAGTGCAAAAATTTAAAACCTCGGCTATTTGCAATAAAAACCAGTATTTAGTTTTCTTGTACACATATTTTTTTATAACATGAAAGTTTTCAGCTTTGATTGTTCATGTAGACCAAACTTTAAAATAAAACGAAAACGAAAAAGGAAGTCAAAATAGTCTAGAGAAACTGAATAGAATCTTTCGACATTGCTTTAACTCCAAAGACTCTGAATCCAATGATAATGATGAGATTTATCAGGAATTTCTTAACGTCTTTACAGATAAAAGTTTAAAAGGCTTTATAACGTATGAAATTGTATGAAAAATAGAATATTGAAAAAAATCAGCACATTTTAAGTGATATTTTGGGCTGTATAAAAAGTTTTTTTTATTTTTTTGAGGGAAAAAAAACGGTATTAGAGCCCCCGTAATATTAGGATTTTTTTTCATGACCCATAAAGTCAACTAAAGTGTTGTTTCAATAATGAAATATAATTGATGTTATAAATAAAAATTGAAAAAAATTAGATGAAATTAAATAAAAATTAAATAAAAATTGAATAAAAATTGAATAAAAATTAAATAAAAATTAAATAAAAATTGAATAAAAATTAAATAAAAATTAAATAAAAATTAAATAAAAATTAAATAAAAATTAAATAAAAATTAAATAAAATTTAAAAATTAAATAAAAATTAAATAAAAATTAAATAAAAATTAAAAATTAAATAAAAATTAATAGAAATTTTTCTAAGTAAAAATTAAAAAAAAATGTAAATCAAATAAAGATTAATTGGGAAAAAAAAAAAAAAAAAAAAAAAAAAAAAAAAAAACTTTTTTTTTAAAAAAAAAAAAAAATCTAAGTGGAAATTGAACAAAACAAAGTAAAAAAGCGAGTAAAATATAATAAATGTAGCTCCAAAAAAAATTGTTACTCTGATAAAATTGATTGGAAATATTTTGTTTCAATCCCCCTCTTTTTGAAAAAAATTGTAAAATATCATAATTTTTTTTAAAAAAAAAAAAAGATGAATAATTTAATGTTTGGCAATCGGTATATTTTCATGGAGGCTTGGCTTTGAAATTTTCATAATAAATATTCACTGATTGCAAGTATAATCACAAAATTTAGTAGATTAAATCCTTTGCAATAAATTCAAATTTATCTCAAAGTTGAAGCCTAATTTACAAATACAAGTTTCATTATATGAAATCAAAATATAAATGTATATAAATGAAAACAAAAGCCTAAATAGCCGAGCGTAAAAATCTCAAATCGCATAAAAAGGTTTTTGCAGAAAAACATTCACGAGTAATTTATTCATTAACATAGCCTGCTCAGGCTTGGGAACTAGAAAAGCCTCAAACCATTTTTAGTGTAAAATAGAAAACTCAAGAAGATTTTCATGGTAAATAAATTAAAGTGATGATTGTCGAAATCAAAATTCAAAGACTTATAGAAAATCAAAACAACACGAAGACTAGTTATTTTCAGGGTTTTTCTCTTTTTTTTATCATATATTTTGTTTGCAGGAAGTTGAGCTTTAATTAACAAAACAAATTTTTTGTTTTACAGACATTAGATTAACTGACAACTTTAACCAAGACCAAAGTTTTTATAAATATGAAAAAAGTTGACCAGTTTTATTAAAAAAAAATTCAACTATTGTTTTTGCAAAAAACAGAAAAAAGACCGCTTTTAATTTTATTTTTTTTTTTTTTTGCTGAATATGGAGTTTTAAAATTTCAGACAAAACGAAATGTCAGTTTTACGCTGTAGTTCTATATTAATCATGCCAACACATTACTTACTGGTTTTGCAACAAATCAGGTCTGATAGGCCCAACTACTGCTGTATTTTTAATACTAGTTGTTTTATTTTAATGAAATCACGTATTAAATAAACTCAGCTTGCAAAATTTTTAGCATTCGATTATGTTAAAAGCTAAGTTGATGAGCATTTTTTGGAAAAATCATGCGCACTTGAAGTATCTCTGGTCTAGTGATCAAGAATCGTCTTAATCTCTCAAAGTGAAAATTTAGAAAAATTATTAAATTTTTGTATGGCTAGTAAACAGATGGTTGCATTAACTATTGCATTATATTGTATCACACTTGAAGAAATATCTTTGTAATAAAAAAAAAAAAAAATCACAATCATAGCCATATTGAATGATCTCGACTACTCATAATAAGAAATGATTTTTTTTTTTTTTTATTTTATACAAACTTTTTATGGCGAATAAAATGACATTTTGGTTGTCTGCATTAAAAAAAAAATGAAAGAATCAAGAAAATAGCATTACTCTTAATTATGTACTTTAATATGAAAACACAAAATTAAATAATAACGATAAGATTTATGAGGGAAAAAAATAAGCTTTACCATTTTACTAGTCGGAATTCAACGCCCTTTGAATTTTTTTTATTTTTTACTACGAGCAACTTTTGTTAAAACAAGAAAAGCGAAACCGACACCAGTTTTAGATCCAGATTTTTTTTTTTTTATATGAGATTTGTGTATGCGTCCAATATTATCTTATGTTGCTGGCGATACCACACATTTTTACTGAAAAAAGTTTACCTCACTATAAGAAATATTTTTGCTTTTATGATTTTGTTTTTAACGAGTTAGTACTGTACCTCTCTATTGTGATTAGATCATTCTGAGTCATCTCTTGATCACTGTACCAGTAAAATCAAAGTAGGTAGCCTACCAGTATTAGTCTTGTAATCCCCCTTGACCGAAATACTATTGAGGTTACTGTCAAGACCCGCAATACCTACCATATGTAATTGGTCTTTTGACGCAAGACTTTAAGAAAAAGCAGCCGGCGAAGCCGACAAAAAATTCATTTCTTCGGTGAAAGTTCGGCGTTTTAACTTGCGAATATAATAATATAAGAAAAAGATTTTCCGTGATCACAATAATCCGCAAGGACCTCTTATATAGTTAAGACCTCTCTAAAAAAATCAACTTCAATAACTGCTAATGATAGTTTATTTCGCATGAGACGTTGATTGCGATAGTATTTTTTTATCATATTATTATCCAATCAAACCTCTATTTTCACTAGTGCATAAGTCACTAAAGCAATTAAAGTCCGTTAGTTTAAATAAAATTTATCCAAAATATAAATAAAAGTAGTACTCCTGATTTTAAACTTTTAAATAAATATTACTAGAAAAATAATATTTACAAATTAAGCATTACTTTTTTTTTTACTTCCCCTCTTCTTTGAATAATTTCTCAACTGAATATCGGGAAAAGTAGAAACAACAAGTAATTGTAATCTGTATCAACAGTCTTCTTTTTTTTTTTTTTTTTTTTTTTTTTTTTAGAGAGAGAGCGAGAGAGAACGAGCAACATTCCTGATTTCTTTCTGCACGGCCATGTCTAAAAGAGTTAAAAAAAAAATCATTATCGTGCATCACGTTGTAAGTAATATTTGAAAGGCCTCTGGATAGAACAGCACCAAATTCAAAAGTGACTACAAAGGGGTTATTCTGAATAGTTTAGAAAATCAGAGAAAAAAACCCATCATACGGATATTGAAAAGAATAAAAAAAAAGTCTGTAAAATAGCATATCAGGTGTTGATTAAACAGACAATTGTGCAGACATCTTGTTGTGTTTTTAGCATTACTGAAAGCGCCAATTAAACGATTTTAAATTGCTTAAAAGTTGAAGATATTAAGTGAAAATTCAGATATTACTGGCAATTAATTTTTGATTGTCTGACGTAAGATACAGGTCATCTTTTATTTTTATTTTTTTTTAAAAAAAAAAAAGATGAAAATCAGCAATAAGTTCGACAATACCACCATAATGATATGGCTGTTTTCTCATACAAAGTACAGCAAAACCTGGGTAAGAAAGCTGGGACATTTTGATTCTTCAATTCTTCAAATTTATTGAAAAGGAATCTAGAGAATAAACAGGACACTTATTATTTTGATGGAACCTGAAAATACGAGTCCTCCGCAAAAATATCAGGGCTGGTGGTCTTTTTTTTAAAAAAAAAAAAAAAAAACTGGAGAAGTGTTTATAGCTTGATTTTAATATTTCAAAAACAGTTTAAGCAAAATATTTCAAAAATTTATTAGACGTATGATGATGGCTCAAAACTTCTAGCCTTTTTATTTGAAATGTATTGTTAAATTTTATCTTTTGAATTTATTGTATTTACATGATACTGAATCAAATCAACTAGAAACGCAACGTTGTGTTTTGTTCAAGGACTCATTTCAAAATCAATCACCTTATCAAGGTATTTTCACGCTGCATGAAGGCTGTTGATTGTGCTTGGAAAATGACACGCATCATAATTGATAACATAATTGAAACCTTATTCTTATTATTACGGGTTTAATATTATTTGTATTTTAAAAAATAAAGTAGAATGCCTTTGAAATTAGCAAGAAAAGAGCAATCTATTACAATGATATCAAAGTCAAACTTTTTGCTAGCGGTCTAAGTGCCTTACAACGTGATATTTAAAAAGATTAATGTTTTATATGGTTTTGAAGATACCATTAACTTTTCTTGTACACAATTATCTAAAAGATTTATAGACGCTTTTTTCTTTTTTGTTGATCATGAAATAAAGAAAACATTTTTTTGTTGATTGAATTTAAAGAATTTAAAATTCAATATACAAAAATTGGACAATAATAGCCTTTTATGCTTAAGGGCTCATCTGAGACATGAAGTTGGATTTATGAGTATCTTATCATGTAAGAGAGGTTCTTTGTGTTTTTGAAATGTAAATGGATATACTATATTAACCAAAAAATAAAAAAGATAAACGTTTGGTTATTACCATTATTTGAAATGAGTTTTTTTTTTTTTTTTTACCATTTTTATCTTTTTTTTTTTTTTTACAAGATAACTTGTGGTAATAATAAAAAGTTAAGTAAACACATATCGAGGCACTCTAAAAGCATGTAACATAGAGGCGTCTAGTAATTCAAGTCACATAATTGAAGATTTCCTTAATCTAAATATCCACGATGTATGCTCACTAAATTCAGTTATATGGCATAAATTGATTTTACTCAGAAAGACAACTATGCGTATATATGGAAGATGATGTTAATTGGATTCATCTAAAATGTAAACAGTCTTGCACTTTCATAAATATTTGTCGTCAATTATTATATATGTATTTACTTTTTGAACGTTAGATTGTCTTTTTTCCATACAGTTATGTCTATGTCAAGCCAAAGCAAGCTTTTAGACAGTATAGAAATCATACACAGTAAAAGGGTTATGATTACGCGAATCATTCCAAATTGGTTTGTTAACCAAAATAGGAGTACTAATAGTATTCATCAACAAGAAAGTTTAAATTTTAAAGTTAGGTTTCAAATGGGTTAGCAAAAACTGGTTAATAAATTAAGTTTATTAACCTGTTGGTTAAAATGTTTTAACCAAACTGTAGGTTAAACAAACTAAAAGTATTTTTTTAACCAGATGAAAAAATACCAGAATTGTTTGTTTGCGTCGGCTTACATTATTTATTATGAAATCATAGTTATTAAAGCGGGCCCAGATTTTAAAAGAAAAAATTGCAAAAAAAACCTTCAAAGTCTGAATATATCTGGGGATAAACACTGAGCTTTTAAAAACTCCAGAACGCCAAGCTGGCAAAAAAAAAAAAAAAAAATCTATCGTATATACTTTATTAAGTGAATCCAAGAACGATTTGAGTTTCGCTTAGAATATTTTGCAAGCCCTGAAAGAGCATTTTTGAGTTTTTTAAAAACAAACTGAATCATAAAACGATTATTTTGATTGTGAAAAAAAAAAATGCTTAAAAAATCATTTTAACTGAAACTAAAACTACATGTGCAATCTCAGCCAAATTTCATGGTCATGGTTCCTGAGATCACAAAGCCATGATTTGGGATCTAATCCTTATTCTCAAACTGAACATAAAAATCACAATATTCTCGGCTTCTAAAGTTTTCTTTCATTTTAATATCAATACTTTAAATTTATCTGCAAACCAACTAAACTATTTTTCTCATAAATTTTATGGTCACATCCTAACTTCGAAACATCATATTTGAATTAACTCAAATCTTGAAATTGATTACGGTAGACTACATACGTGTTGTGGTATGAGGCGTGGCAGACAGTTAAGTCCGTACAAAGTATATAAGGCTTCAAAAAAAAAGTAACCACATAATTAATACACGTTATTGATCTAAGTTTGATTGTGAAAATTTTTGGACTTTATGCAACCTACTCAAGTTGTAAGTGTCTAATAATGCTTGTTTCAGGCTGATTTGATGTATGAATCTATCAAATAGCTGGCATTTGCGTAAAAATCACTTAGCATCATGTGAAGTTACGATTCCAATACTTGAATAAAATGATATATGTATGTGAAAATTGATATCTATATACATGATCAGAAGTCTAGATGTTGAATTTTTAATATTAATAAAATATTAACCTGTCCACGCAATATGGTAAACATTAATAGATATATATATATATAGATAGGAAAACGCCATTATCATAATTTCTAGGTAATCCAAAAAAAAGTTTAGAATTAACAGCATTGTTGACTAAAACGTTAAACCTGAAATTTTGAATTATTTTAGAAAATATTTAGTCTTAACTGTTTGTCAAGAGCATTAAAACTGAAACTCACAAAATTCTCGTCATATGAGAACTGAATAATTTCTTCAAAGTTGATTAAAACGAGCTGGAAACTTTTCATTGCAAGCCCTGATTAAAAGTAGTGAAAAAAAACGTTCCGATAGATGAAATTAACTACTTCAGCTGACCCAATATAGTAAGTTCATAAACTTTGAAAATAGTTACACCGCAAGTACTACATATAAGATTGAGGACTAGCTTTCAGCCAAAACACCACCCCACCGATAATTAATTAGATAAGAGTTTTCTTAGATTGGTATGTATGCCTATGACCATAGATCAGAGACGGCGCAAAGCAAAGCAAAAGTTAAACTTTAAGTTCTTGTTACCAAAGACAAAACATGCAGATAATTATTGAGAATTTTATTTAAACCTACAAGGCTGAGGAAAATCAAAATCTGTAAGGTTGAGTTGAAGATCTTTTTTTTTTTTTTCTTCCTTTTGTGTTAGTCAAATATATAACCAATTCTATATTCGTAAACCAATATTTAAGGTAGTGTAAAAAATAAAATAAAATAATACAAAAAAAAAAACACCCATGCAACTAAGAAAAATCTTTTTGAGTAACACTTTTGTGTTGAAATTTGTGTCTATGCACTTGTAATTTATTGATGGTTGACGTGTTCAAGTAATAACAAGTTGAGTACTTCAGGAATAATACGGTAGAATTCCACATTTACAAAAGTACAAGTATTCATAAATTTTGATATTTCGAATATCTGACAAATTATATTTTTGGAAATCATAAAGTGTACATGTTGTTTTCTTGGTTTTCAAAATATTTCTAGTACACATGTTCTCGTAATGTTACAAACTTAGCAAGTCCTTATTTATTATTATTACTATCTTGTTTATTTAGGTGTCTATTGTAATTACATACTGAGAAGACATAGTCTGGGGCAATTTGTAACGCACATGTACCCGTAGGCGCGGAGATTCAGGAAGACCAGAAATTTTTTCATGAGCCGCAAGGCCTGCTCATTTCGGCGTTGAGGAGGCCCGGTAAGCTGGTCTCAAGCGGGCTAGGAAAATCTGCAATACATCTGATGCGGCATTCTGTATTTTTTCAGTGCAAGGACAGTCAAACCTAACCCCGGCTGCCGATGACTTGCGCAGACTTCCCTGAATTGGACTGGGCTCTAGCCTAACAGTGAGGTCATGTGATTCTATCAGAACAATAGTTTGCATTGCAAAGGATTGCAGTGACGGAGACCCGAACCCGCGACCTTAGCCGATCTTGTCAGTCCCTCAACCAACTCGACCACACATCCCCAATTCACGTCTTTATTTTATTTTTGATTAATTGCAAGAACCCGACGGAGATGTCTATTAAGCAAATTTAATGTGGGTGAGATGAAACCTAGAGAGTATCTCGTGTAGTTATCAATTATTGTAGTCAATGAAAAAAAAAAAAAAAAAAAAGCTTAACCTGAGTTAAAAGAAAACGAGATTAGTACGTGCACATACATGTACCTGTTTTGAATCAATTATTTCAAATACCAATTGGTGCTGTTAGGGATACCGTCGTCACAGGTTTCCCCATAAATTTTCAAATAAGTACATAAATGCTTCTGTGCCATGAAGTGAAAATCTTTATAATATGTGACCATGCAGTTGATGCAGTTGTTCTCCTGGGAAAAAAAAAAAAAAAAAAAAAATACTGTAAGTTGGTTTTCCTTTCATGGTTTTATTTTTTTTTTTGGTATTATATATACACTTTTATTATGAATAATAAATTAATTTACTAGTTCAACGGTTATTTTGTAGAAATCACTCCTAGAACCTGGAATCTCAATATTGTATTTTTCTTTAGTAAAAGTTTGAATGAATGGTTATCAATACAGTTCTCGAATCTCGTTTTTTGGCATGTGTTCATTAGCCGTGTTTTTTTTTTTTTTTTTTTTTTTTTTTGGTAAAAGCACTCTGACCAATTGAATTGTTACGTAATACGACAAAAATAAAAGACATAGTCCAAATATGAGACACAAGGTACACATAAAAGGGCTCCTACTGCTGTGCAACACTGAAGAAAGCAATTTTAGTAAAAAAAAAAAAAAAAAAAAAAAAAAAAAAAAAAAAAGAAAATCTTTTCACATTTTTATTTTAATTTTCTATAACTTTTATTCGCTAGATCTGTTTCTCATTTGGTTATGTCCAGAAACGACGATTTCTCATTGCTGATGTGGTCCCGGATTTTATAACCCATGTTAACAAATAGATTGCACATTAAAAGTTTGATCAATTAATGGTTTTGTTGATGAGAAAAATAAGAAACATGCATGCAGGACTAACCAAGTTTTTTTTTTTTTTTTTTTTTTTTCTTCCTTGTTCAGAATCCTGTAAAAGGTTTTATGGCTTTTTGTAGTCTTAAATTTAAGACTATAGAGTTATGTATTGAAGTAATTTTTTCAAACCAGTCAGTCATTGGTTTTGTCAAAAAAAAAAAAAAAGAGATCTATAGGCTGAAAACATATGTTTGATTAATCCATATTTCCAGCCATTTACTTTTTTAAAGACTTAATTTATGGACAAAACGAAGCTCCACATTATCAGCATCATGTCCAATGTGCCTATATTTAATAATTTTATGTTGAAAAAAAGAGCAATTTTATTATTATAAACGTACATGTTTATTTTTATATTTTTTTATACTTTTGAGCATGTTAATTAATAATGTTTTCTCAGTTTTTATAGTGGTTTTCTAAATGTTCGCATATCCATGATTGCAACGGTTTTTATTTATCATTATTCTTATTTTTTTTTTGTTACATAAAACTAACCTCCATCTTAATATGTTGACTCAAATGAAAGCTTTTACAAATGAAAAAAAAAGTATATATATATACCGTTTGAATAATAAAAAGAAAACCTACCATGTCAAAGATTCAAACACTAGGTTGATAAGATCAAATGTCTCATTAAACAATTGGAGTTGTTACACACAAAAAAAGTTTGAAATTTGTCAAAAGTTATCTGAAACTTATGCATGTTTAAATAGATTCCATATAAATTTTATAAGTAGGACAAATAAAAGTAAAATATTCAGACTTTGTAATCGATGTGGCTTTGCTGTTTGATAATGACACAGCAGCCCGAATGACGCACACAGATGGTAAACTAGAAATTTAGCATGAAAAGTCCATGATCTGGTAATAATATATATTTTTTAGTTTATAAATACCAAAGATCTTTTTTATCCAGGGTGTTTTTAACGGGGTTAAGTTATGCTTATTATAATCCCCGCTAATCTTGAGTAAATATGATTTAGCAAAAAAAAAATAGAAATAAAAAAAAAAGGGAACATTATAAGGATATTCCCCCCTATTTTGCAACATTGACTTATTTTTTTTTTTAGCAGTAAGCATCAGAATAGTCTATTATTATATTATCGAGTAGTTGAAACTTTTTAATAAAAGTATTTTTTTTTTCTATTTAAAGTTTTGTATAATAAATTTTTAATACTAAAAACTTTTTGAACAAGCTGGTTTTGACTATCCCCAGTATAGTAAAAATTAATCGATTTTTCAGCTTCATCTAGAGTCAGCTGTAAAAAAAAAAAAACGTAATTTTTGTTGACGCGTTTGCAAAAAATTATGATAGAAACATCAATGTTTGAGAACAGGTAGTAGATGATCACTTTAAACTCTAGGTAACGTACAAAAGGTCAACATAGTTATACGAAAACATGCAATTAATACTGCTTCAAAATATTACCGTACGTATGTTTAAAATCTGAATCATAACTGTAAATTATAATTCAATAGAATGCGTGCATGTCACTGAGTATCTTTATGTCGTACTTTTATTTTTTAGTTCAAGTGTTTTTGTACAATGCAGATCAAATTCTACTTACAAACAGAGCTAACGATAAGACAAATATTGAATAACTTCTAAAGTAAACATGGCAACTACTTGAGTACATGAAAATTTTTTTAATCAAAATAAAAAATACTCAAGACAAAAATATGTCTTAAGTTATATAGCGGTTTTTGGTTGTTTTTTTTTTTCAACAAAAAAAAAAGACTTAGGCGTGGTAGTGACAGTACTTGATTTAAGCAAAAACAAAAATGTAGGTGATACAAATCTGATATAATTTCAGGTTGGCAGATAATACTGTAGCATAGTAGAGTTTTGTTTTCATCCTTATCAACAACGTTAAATTAGTTAACTTTCTCAACTAACCTTTAGGCAATTTATAAGACCGACGTCATGAATAGTTTAATATATTTAATTATAGTTCTACAGTATCTCCAATTTTTAATAACTGACGCAAAACCAAAGTGGATGGAGTAACATGAACAATGTCTATCATACCATCAACAGGAAGGTTTAAATGAATTATTTTTGAGTTTTCTACTGCATAAGACCTCTTTGCATACCTACCCGATATTGTAATCATACTTTATGTGCTTTGTCAGACTCATCTAAGCATATTTGAAATCATTATGTAATAGTTTTTTATTCTAGATTTTTTACATTGTGCGATTTATCAAAATCTCATAACTTGTTTATGTTCTAGAATCATTGATAATAGAAAAACATATATGATATCCACTCCCACCAAAGATGCAGGCACCAGAGCCGAAAATTAATGTTAGATATAAATTAATAGTTATAGATAATTAACGGCCATCTTTAACACTTAATGAACGGTTTCAAGTTACGTGGTGTTGACAAGACAAAATTGGCAAATAAAAAAAACAAACGACCTCGAAGGTTTAATTATATTAAAAAAAAAAAAAGCCTTCAAAGTCAAAAAGTCGAACTTTGCACATTCCCTGCTAAATATATTCCGACAATAACACGACTGTTTACATAAAAAAAAAAAAATTATCAAAACTATAAATACCACTAAAAAAAAGAAGTTTTAATTTAATTTTTCAATACATATTTTTTTTGTCCAAAAATGACCTTTTGGGATTTAAGAGGTTGGGAAGTTGAAAAAAAAAAAAAAAAAAAGAATTGTTCCATTTGACTTTTTGTTTTCAATCACAAGATTGAGTAGCTTTGTTAAATAGTCAGATATAACCCTTTTTTTTTTTAAACATTATTAAATATGAAATCTGTTTAAACATTATTAACCAAAAAAAATTCTTTTTGAAGCCTTATTGCTAACAGAGTTTGAACCTCTTCTGAATGTCAAATATTGAGACTAAAAAAAAAAAAGAAAAAAAAATAGTATGGATAAAATAACATCTTTTTGGTTTCTTCAATATATCTATAGTTTATACCATTTTTTAGTGGATTTTAACCCGGTATATAGTAGTGAGAAGAAGTTAGATTGTGTTTTTTATAGAATCAGGATGAACGGGGTTGATGATTGCTAAAAAAACTTTTAAAAAGTTTCTTGTTATTCAATGATTTGACTTTGTAAATGTTTGACTCGGCCAAAGGCTTTTTACTGGAGATAAGAGGCTTGATGTTTTATTTTTTTTTAAGTAATATTATTGTTTTCTGATACCAGCATTTAAGTTACAAACAAGATAGTGTAATATGAGATTGAAAGTGATTCAAGTAGACAAAAGTATAAAATATTAACAAAAATTCATTACTTTCGTAAAAAATATACATATATATATATAAATATATCAAGTATGAAGTTGCTAATTGCAAGTTTTATTTCTATTATGAATTTCAAAATCCTCAAAATACAATTTCCAGTTTAAACCAAGTTTTTTGTTTTTGTTTTCCCCATACTTTGCGCTATTTTATCTATTAAGCTTGAACAATTATAAATCAAAAACTCAAGTATCAGTAAAATTCCAACTCATCCTTACCGGCTTTGTTATATGTCAGTCTTGTAGTCTCTGATAGAGTCCTCATCAATCGGTTTTATCCTTTGTCTTTGTGAAAGGAACATGAAGTTTGTGTACGACTCTTATGTACTCCGTCTTAGATCTATAGTCACTGACATAAAAGCTAATGTGTGAAGTGCATGTTTCTATCTTTTCTTAACTACGTGATATTCTGGCTTGAAACTTGTAGGCCTTTGAACTCAAATATAGCTTGCAAAATTATTACTTTTGAAGTTTGTATATCACTATATCTAATGACTCAGTGGACTTGCCGCTGCTTTCATTTTCCTGTAATCCTCATAACTACTTCTTGCCGGCCTCTAGGGAATCCGTAGTTTCTGTCTCTACCGCCTCTAGAGCGAAGCGTACAATCAAAGACGTATAGCCTGATGTACCTTAAAATAGGGTCTCGCTTTAATGCATTGTATCTGCCCCTATCAGTTCTGAATGTCAAGATGTAAGTATTTCTTAGAGTTGTATGGTCGGTTCTAATCATGATTGGATTGTCTCTGAAACTCACACCCAAAGATTCTTCTAGTTTTTCTTTAACAACATTTTCGGGGGGTTTCTAGTCTGATGCCATTGACAACCAGTTTAGTTTAATTCTTGAATTTGAAACTTTGGATTCGAATTGTTAATTCACTTGTCACGCTTATCGTAGACCTTTTTTTATTAGCTTCCATGATAATTGTGATGTTACCAATACCTGATCTCCAAATGCGCTTTACTGCATGCTTCTCATCCATGTATTGAGCATAAAAAGTGTTTGCTTAATTTTTTATCATTTCCGGCCTTTTTTTTTCCTTTGAGATCTGTGCGATTTAATTTTTTGGTTTTGTAGATTCTCTTCTGAGACTTTTTTTTTTTTTTTTGATGATAGCTTTCACAGCTATTAAGTCAAAGCACCTGGGTTAGGACCACCCCTACATTAGAACCACTTTTTAAACCATCTCATCTACACAACAACTCATACCTAAATCGTCATTTTCTCTTATATTTCTTAAAATATTTAAATAAAAACTTAGTTACCAAATTAAATCTGCTTGATTACACGGAAAATGATATTAAAAACGCTCTTTTAGCCATTAAATCTGATTTGTCTATACGAAAATCTGCCAGCGCACATGGAATTCCTTATCCAACCTTGAGAAAACGAAATCACGGCACTATATCACAAAAGGAAGTTCAATATGGCTATCAAAGGCCCTCTCCGATACAGGAATGTCATTTGACATTGTGGACTCTGGTCCAGAATTCTCTAGGGCTACCCCCCCAACGAATCAGCAATTGAGACATCTAGCTACTGCCATTCTCAAAAAATCAGGCGACCACAAACCACTTGGCAAGCGTTGGATCACAGGCTTTTCACGCCGAAATTCAAAGATTAAGACCATGAAAAGCAAGAGCATCAGCAATCAGAGGTTCAATGGGGCTTCAAGTAAACGACTTCAGGCGTTTTTCCAGATTTTGCAATTGCCAGCCATAAAAAACATCCTGCAATGCGATCGTTACAATATGGATGGGACCGGAATCATGAAAGGCCTTGGGCACAATGGCCTTGTTCTTGGGAACTCAGAAAAACGATATGCCATTCAGAAGAACCCAGACTCACGATCCTGGACCACAATTATGGAGTGTATGTCAGCCACCGGCCAGGCCCTGATTCCGCTGGTGATTTTCAAAGGTATGACCATACAACAACAATGGTTTTCCGAAGACCCTCAATATCTTAACTTTTTGAAGGGATGGGAGTTTATGGCAAGTGATAACGGGTGGACCTCTCATGATATTGCACTGAAATGGCTGAAACAGGTCTTCCTGCCTCATACCCGACCCGATAAACCAAGAAAGAGGCTTCTGATCGTAGATGGCCATGGCAGCCATACTACTAACGAATTCATGTCTGAATGCTATTTTAACGATGTGTACCTCTTATTCCTGCCGCCTCATGCCTCGCATGTTCTTCAACCGCTGGATGTGTCTATATTTGACCCTTTCAAGACGGCATATCGTCGCGAGCTTAAGAACCTCTCTTCGATAGATGATTCAACCCCAATCGGCAAGGTAACTTTTCTCAAGACATATCACAAGGCTAGAAAGGCCGGAATCACAAAGTATAATATTTCATCTGGTTGGAAATCGAGTGGATTGTGGCCAGTTAACGTGGATAGGCCACTGGCAAATCCAATGGTCAGAAAGAGTGAAGAACAAAAAGAAATATGCCCTTAAACGCCACCAAATGAATCTCAGGATCCTTTTTCTTGCATTTTTTAAACGCCTCGTTCATTTGCTCAAATACGACGTACACTTGATTTGAATTTTGATACCTCTGCTATTGGATCATCATTGCGCCTTTATATTAAGAAAATCGGCAAAGCCTTAGACCTTTCTCACGCACGTCTAGCGTAAGAAAAACTGAAAAAGCAAAACTCTAAAGCATCGAATTGAGGATATAAAGCCCAAAAAACGTGCTAAAGTAGCGGTTGATCTCAATGAGAGCTTTGTTCAAATTACTCACGTTATTCAAACCCGAGAAAAGGTTGATCGTGTTCTCGGCATTCCAGGACCATCATAAATTTGAGAAACAAGAAAATTAAATTTATTTTATTATGAACGATATCTTCCAAAATCATAGGAATAAAATTGGTTTAATTAGTAATTGTGGTGTTGTGTGATAATTGATTGAAGTCGATGCTATTTCTATACTTAAGAACCGACAATGTGGTTTTAATGTAGGGGTCCTAACCCAGGGGCTTTGACTTACCTCAAGTCTCTTTCTGCTAGCGACAATGAACCACGATGAATGCTTAAGACTGTCAATCTTCATGGCAAAACTGCTTTTCACTTATTTGCTTTTGCTAGTTATCATTGTATCTTTTTTATTTGTCTGATTCAACTTATTGATTGCTATCACAAATTTCTTGTTTAGATCTTCTATCTGCTTTGTAAGTTGGGCATATTTATCACTCCATTCACTTTTGCGGTTCTCGAACCTACGATTGATAGCCACGGCAAACTTGCCAAGGGTAGATGAATAGAATGTGTTCATTGTTCTTACATCACGTAGTTCCATAATTTGAAAAAATAATAACAAATATATGCAAAGAAGACATAGAATTCAAAAACATTTGTCTCTATGAGACTTTAAAAATAGTGTTCTCAGCGCGCTTTAGGTGTTTCAGGCATTCGATGGCGTCGAATCCTCGATGAAATAATACATGTGCTAAGGGAAACCTGCGATATATAACACCTGCTGGAATAATAACTGAGATTGGCACACAGCAAAACCTTAACAAGCTGCTCTAATCAAGCAAACCATCAGCAAAGAACTTGCGGTAATGAGTTCAAGAACTTGACCACCGCTCCAAGACCCTTCTTGGTATCAAGCAAAATTCTCAGATCAAGTTCCGGGGAAACTTTACTTAAAAAGCTACGCTCCACAGGATGTAGAGGGCACTCTCTAAGAACGTGTTCAACTGTTTCCAGCTGTCCACATTCGCAGTTATAATCTCTCTCAGTAATACACCTCATTTTTCAATTATTCATACTATTCGTATTATTCGTATTACTCATGCTATTAATGTAATTAATAATATTTGTAATATTGATAGTATTCTATATCACTACTTATCAATCGCTTCCTCTCGCTCTGTCTCCATGTCTTATGGCTCGCTACGCTAGCCACTTATCGCTCAAATTGAGTTTGATTTGTTATAAAATATGAATTAGGCACTATGGCCGAGCGGTTAAGGCGAAAGATTAGAAATCTTTTGGGATTTTCCCGCGCAGGTTCGAGTCCTGCTGGTGTCGATAATTTTTTATAATTTTGTATATGCCTTTATTTCTGGTTTATTTTTTTTTTTTTTCGATTGATAGTTTTACAAGATTTGAAATGTAAATTCAAATTAATTTTTATTTACCTCTAAACATCGGCGTTATTGATATATATATATATATATATTTATATAAAAAGACCTTTTACATACTTGAAACCACTATTAAAAAAACATTTCATGAAAAAAACTTCATGGTTTATTCCTCTGTATATGATTTTTATTGTCTTCTCTGAGTCTTGCAGAGTTTGAATCAAGAATCCCTACTTAATGCCGAAATAAATATTGGAGCAGTATTCAAGATTTCAGTTCGATTTTTTTTTTTTTTTTACTGTATCTTTTTTGCTAATGATTTTTTTTTGATTTTTTTTTTTTTTCTTGTATAAATCTACTTAGTGTTATGGGTCCTAGTTTTTCTTTGAAACTTGATTGGATTTAGTCTATGTGAAAAAGGTCTTATTGAAAAATAAAAAGACTAGTAAATCTCACTTGTTTTGCAAAATTGTTTGACTCTTACTATAGACTCTTTCACCGATTCTTCTTTTTTTTTCAAAAAAAAAAAAAAAAGTTATAATGAGCTGTAAAGGCAATATACTGGTCTCACGGCTTTGGTTAGTTAACAGTCTACCAAGGTTGTACTACCCTACTCTCTAACTGACATCAGCACCCTATAGTGAAATTTTCATTGGTATTCTTTTTGAACACGCAAACTTGATTCATAGAAAATTCAGGGTCATCAATGCAAATAAAGAAAAAAAAAAAATTTTTTTTTTTGTGAACAAAGTGTTCACTACTGAGGACCACAAACTGGCAACAATAATGGTAGCTAATTGTGAGTAATATATTAGGAAAGACACAAAAACAAAAGCTCAATTTCTTTTCAGTAGCTGCAATGGTTACTATTCAAAAAATGAATGTATAATAATAAAAGATGTATCTATGTGATATGAGAACAGCGACCAATTTTTTTTTTTTTATTGTTTAATCTATTAAAAAAAAAAAAAAAAGCACTGAGTATACAATCTCTTTCTTTGTAATTTTTCGAGAAAGTCTCATAAATTTGAAGCTCGCGCTTTACCAGAACAATATTTGTTTCAATAATCCGTTTAAAAAAAAACAAAAAACATGTATAAAAAATTATTCATTTAAGCTATTTGTAGTATAATTACAACAAGATTTAAAACTTCAAAGTTTCTCTAAGGAAGGTAAAAAGAAGAAAAAAAAAAAGACAAGGATCGTAAAAATTTAATATATATATTTTGTTCATGACAAATTCGAAGAGGCGTATATAGGTATAAATATTCATTAACGACAGAGAGAAAAAAAGAAAAAAGAAAAAAAAGAGTGATTAAAATGAAGGTAATAGAGTACTAGAGCTGGATAAATCAGCGGATTTTAACTCATCAAGTTTCTGGCGTAGGATGCTGGCCTCCTTTGAAACAGTGTTGTATCGTTTAATAAGATACTGACTTTCGCGATGCGCATTAACATGCTCGGCACGTAGACCACGGATTTCGAGATCGCGCGTCGCAAGTGTCTGTTCGAAATGCCTTAGTGCATCAGCTTGCGCAATACAACATCTGCATGGAACTTCAGAGTTGGCGCCAGCACCGTAGAGGTAGTTATCGTTGCTTGGGTCATTAAGGTTATTATTCGTATCAGTGAGATTGGTTGTGGTCGTGACATTCCGTATTTTAGATAGTGGAGAAGACGGAGGATGAGGGTGTTTACTTAAAGATACTGGTGTGGTGGAGCTCATAGCGGTATTGGAAACTGGGTACATATCTGCTTTTGGAGTGCTAGGGCTATCCGGAAGTATAACGTCTTGTATAGTGCTCAACGGATTATGCGTGTTCGACAAAGTAGGGATTGCAGGCTGTGGGTCCAAAAGCACAGTGCTAGCAATTTCAGCAAGTTCTATGTAGCTAGCCTGGCATTCCTCGAGCTCGGTGGTTTTACGTTGTAGTTCTGCTTGAGTGCGCTGTAGTGTGGATTGGGTTTCAAGTAGCGTTGCTCGAAGCAGTGAAATAGTATTTTCGTAGTCTAGATTTTTGCTAAGAGGCAGTAGCGATGTAAACATGACTGAGTCTACGGACGTATCTGTAGACTCGTAATTCCACTGATCATCTTCGCTGCCGCTCATAATGTCTACAGTAGCAGCATTGATGTTGCTGCTATCTGTACCAACATTGGGAGAAACAAATGTACCGGTGTGAGGAAAAATTTTGTGAAGCGCAGTGATAGTATTTAAAGCTTCGGAACGTTGCGTAAGATCAACAAATCCTGTGACTTTAGCATGACCCGTAAATACCTGTGCCTGTATACGGCGTAGAACAACTATTGGCACGTCCGAAGCAAGATCGACAAGTGTGTATCGTAGTGGGCCACGACGTACTGTCAGCACAAGTGTTGTGCCGTCGGTTCTCTGCGAGTTAAGAGCGCCGACGAGTGCTGCGGCCGAGTCAAACTGCCGTAGCAAAAAAATATGATTTGCGCCTGAAAGATTTTCGGCGCTGTACTCAGTGCAAGTAGCTGTCACAAAAGTACCATTACTAAAACCCGGACTTATGCTGCCCGTATAACGGTTGCTCCCGCTGTAGCTACTATAGCTGCTGTTAGTACTCGCACTTGACCATGCCCGTGAGTGCTGCCTGAAGTGGGCGACGTCTGCATTTCCCATCTTTGTTGCAGTAGGCCGAGGGATTAATGAGACCGGTGTTAACGCAAACAATGGTGCCAGAACTTGGTTTAAGCGCATGTTTGTTCCTACGATAAGAAAGTTTTGTTGACGATGAAACGGATCACTGCTGTAGTCTACACGATCAAACAAATACGCATGAGCGCGGTCGAGAGCTACAACAGTTTTACTGTTTGGAGCAAAGATATTATTGCTGTTTTTACTGGTATAATTATTGGTGGCATTGTTGGTATTGGCGATGTTGGTTCTTGCGGGCGAGGGAGGTTTTCCTCGAACAACTAAAGATCTATCAGTTAGCAGTGCTAATTTTAAACAACCATACTGCGGCTTGAAGCCAACAAACAAAACCTACCAATGTTTATTAAAGGCACAACCATAGATTCAAAGTTAAAGCTGATAGTCAAACCACTAAGTTAGACAAAAAAAAAATTGCAAGAAAAAAAAATAATGATGATGAGAAAAAAAAAAAAAAGGGAGGAAAGATTGTTAATAACTGGCCGACCCTAGTAGATTGAAAAGAAAGAAAAGTAAACATTCAAGGTCATTTTTTTGTTGACGCTGGTCATGCTGCTTTCTACTACTGATACTGTCTCTAGCGACTAAAAACGGTCAACGCAACCAAGTCTGTCCCATGTTTGTCTCTAATTCCACTTGGCTGTCACCAGGTTTGAGAGAATGTACGGCGTGTCTGAAAAGTGTTCATGTACTTCGAGCAAGTACTTGTGCAAGAAATGCAAATCGGAATAATATTTTTTTTATTTCTTTTTCTGCAGTTACACCAGAAATGCAGCTTTTACTGAAATAGGTTATAATATAGCTTATGCCGCAGATTGTGACAGCGCACTGATAGTAGTTATCGTTCACGCGTTTTTTTTTTTTTTTTTTTTACATGAAGGTCGTCCCATCGTGACTAGAATTTTTTTTGTTTTTTGTATTTATTTTTTTATTCCATCTCAACAAGTTCATTGATACTAAATAGCCATCGCGAAATAAATACAAAAAAAAAAAGTTCAATAACACTAGGGCCCTGAGTTCAAGGATATTAGATAGAAAATCTGATCAGTGTCTTTAAATCAAATAGTCACTTTAGTTAAAAAAAAATAAAATAAAATGAAAAGACACTGATATTTTGAATTCCATGTCTTCTTTGTATATCTTTGTTATTATTATTTTAATTATGTGACTATGTAAGGACAATAAACAGATTTTCTATCTAAGACACTGATATTTGTCTCTATGACGCTTTAAAATCAGCATTGTCAACGTGGTTTATACAACTATACACGTATATTATACGTTACATTACAAATATTTTGTTTTAAAATAAACAGTCTGGGAGTGGAATTCTCAAGAAGATGACTATTAAATTAAAAAAAAAAAATGAAAAAAAACACTGATATAAATTTGATATTATCAGGTTCATGAAATGTCACACTCATAAAAATTATCTACAAAGCTCGTTTCTCAGTTATATATATTCAGAATTATAAATCGTTATGAGATAAAAAAAAAGAGACCAGTTACCAAGAAATTTTAGACTAATTCTAAAAAATAAAAAAGTCCTTTGTCCTATTTTAAATATGCTGGTCTTGTGCTTGCTAAACTCCAAAATATTTATATAGAGACAATTGCAAAGTATTTAAGAAGTCTGGCCGGTGGTGTTTTCAAGCGGCTTGCTGAATGTTTCGCTTATAGATTTGTCAAATGGTGTCCCTAAGGAAGGCGAGTCCAAAGCCGGCGCGTTCAAAGATGCCTTGTCACTGCCTAAAGTCAAAGGGTTGCTGCCTTCACTCAAGGGTTTGTCAGAGACGGGTGCCAAAGGCTTTTCTTTAGTTGAAGACTTTTCAAACGTGTTATTTAAGGGCTTGTTTTGAGTTGAGAGCTTGTCATTCGTAGAAAGGTTGTCGTTAATTGCCGATGTGTCGTTAGTTGAATTCTTTGTGAAAGAATTTTCAGAAACGCTGTTTTTAGCTTTATCTGAACTAGTGATAATTTTGTCATCAAGCTTCTCAGAAATTTCTTTATGAGTACCAGTTGTATTATTAGATCTTTCGGATACCGGGGCTGTGTCGACACCCGTAGACTTGCCAACATCGCTAATAATAGAAGAAGTCTTGCTCTTAGCCTGCTTTTCTAAGCCAGAGATACTTGAAGGACCAGTAAGGACTGGAAGTCCACCAAGAATGGTCTTAACGTTGATCCAGGATTTTCTAGCTATGGACGGAGCATGACAGATTAAACCATCAATTTTATGTTCCCATGTTACAACAGCCTGGCGGGTGAATCGTGAAGTCTCATATCGTACGCGGATAAAAACTGCGTATATTCCAAACTTTAGAAAACCTCGAAATAACAGTAAATTGAGACCAAGGCGAACAAGAAGGAAAAGTTCCGCAATCGCCGCAATATAAACAAGCGCCGCGTTATGGCGGCGTGAAAAGTCAGCTAGTTTGACACTGATGCTAGCGTCTTCCGAATAACCGAGTGCAGGTAACAGGTGCTGGCGGACGTAACCAAGCGTGTGGAGTAGTGCAAATACTGCAAAGGGTACAAGAGAGCCAAGCACGGGACTAGTTAGCAACCATAGCAGCGCAATGGCAAAGTATTGCAAATTTTCATCGCGGAGCGCCGGTGAATGGTGGTTGCTGTCAGAGCGCTTTCTGTCCCAGTATTTTTCAAATAGCGAAATACCATAGCTAACAAGTGCAGCAATATAAGCAGTGCGATACCAGACAAATCTATGTGAAAACACGCC
This sequence comes from Geotrichum reessii, assembly GCA_013305925.1. Taxonomy (NCBI): domain Eukaryota; kingdom Fungi; phylum Ascomycota; class Dipodascomycetes; order Dipodascales; family Dipodascaceae; genus Geotrichum; species Geotrichum reessii. The sequence goes on along the minus strand of QVTG01000002.1, from coordinate 3,700 downwards.
TATGTAAGAAAGCAGGTAGTTGATAGTGCCTATTAGAAGAAACAAATGTCCAACAAACCAGTAAAACTGGAGAGTGTGGGTTAATGCAGCTATACCCTTAGAAGGTTTTAAAGTGCTTTTGTTAGTGCTGAATGCCTTATCGGTTGTGTGGGAGGCATCGTCAACATCAGTTTTGAAGGCAGAAACAGAGCTCATGGTTAATTGAAAAACTGGTGATTACAAGAACGTTTTTTTTTAACAAAATGCAAACCAGTGAATGATTTGATATCTTGAATATTAATAATAGAAAAAAAAAAAGAGCCAAAATGCTTGATTACAACAACACCAGAGATTGCTGAAATAAAAAGTGGTTAATTGTCTCTGACTCTCTTGAGCTGACGGATTCATGTGTCCTTTTATATTTGTCAATCCTGGTAAAAAAGCTGAACGCTACTCAGACAGGCAGCGCCCAAACTTTGTCGTATTAGACAAAGCTACAACAAGAGAGTCAAACCTTGCTGTCTCTTTAGTGGTGAGCCGGATAAGGTAATTAGTGAGTCGCCAGACCCTCTTTGAATTACAAAATGGCGTCAGTGGTGCGCGCAACTGAGGGCTGTTGTTCAAGTTTAACTCTGTTTATGGTATTGTTGTTCACGTAAATTTTGATAATAAAACAAAAAACTATTATTACTGCCATTCACTGGCAAAAAAAAACAAAAAACTCATTAAAAAACAAAAATCTGGAAAGTTTGAACAATGAAACAATAGCTACAGTATCCGGCTGGAGCCTGAAACAGCCTCGACACGCCAACTCAATTAGCGCAGCGAGAAACCCTTTCTGGTCTTCTTCTCTTCGCCTACGCGACCTACTTCAAGCCGATTCTTCTTCTCCTCTAATTCTTGGCGCTGCTTCTCCAGGGCTTCCTTCATCTCGCGATGGCGAGCAAAAAGCTCTGCCTCAGACTTTCTGAGCTTCTGTTCCTTCTCAAGAACCTTCTGCTGGAACACCGTCTTCATATCGGTCTCCATCTTTGCAAGGCGAGCTTTATGCAGAGCTCTCTCCTCTTCCTGGCGCATGGCAGGATTGACTTCGCGGAAGACCGAATGGTCTTGCTGGAAACCTTGTTGTGACAGCTTTTCAGTGCGGTAGTTTTCATAAAGAACATTGGCTGTTTTCTCGCGTAGTTCTTCAAGGTGACTGCGAATCAACAACTGGCGCAGCTTGACAAAGTCACAATGCTCCTCGTTCTCAACTTCAATCACACCCCACGGGTATGCACGACCACGCACAACACGACCATCGTCCGTAGTTACAGAGTCGGAAGAGCCAACAATAGCAAAGGGGACGTTCATCATTAATTCCGTGTTCTCGGCAATAGTCTCCTCGTCATCATTGTCATATTTAGGTGGTTCAAAGATCTCAATCTGCTGGTTAGCAATGTCGGTCATGATGCTGTGCTTAAATGCGAGAACCTCCTCTTCAGTCAAAGTATCGGACTTAGCAATTACGGGAATCAAGTTGACTTTTTTGTGCAGCTTCTTCATAACGGTCACGTCTAGCGCCTTAAGTGAGTGACCTGTGGGCTGGATGAAGTAAAGTACGGCGTGAACACGGTTATCAACAATGCTAGTGCGGTTGACCTTGTTTTCAACTTCAAGGTAAGAATCAAAGCGCTGGTCAATGTCGTCGACAATGGGCTTCCAAGAGTCCGTGTTGTTGACAAAATCGCCAAAACCAGGTGTGTCGATAACGGTAAGATGCAGCCGGACGCCATTTTCCTCAATATCTGCAGTAACCTGTTCGATTGCAACAGTCTTAGAAATCTCGCTTGCAGGGTCCTTGGGCACGCGAGGCGGGTATAGGGGCATGTTGAAAAGCGTGGAGATGAGCGTAGACTTTCCTAAGCCAGACTCACCGACGACCATAATGTTAAGATTAAAGCCCTTTTTAATACTCTTGCGGTGCCACTGATTAGGCAAATTGGCAAAGCCGACATAGCCATTCAGCTTGCGGCGTATGATGCTGGGCTCGGGATATGCAGAGCTGTTAATAGTAATTGTTGGTTGAGGATCAGGGGACGAGGGATGCTCAATGTTGATGGGGGCCATCGTGGGGCCTTCAATTGCGACTGGAAAAAAGGTTAGTAGCGTTACCAGCGCACAAGAAAAATGTATGAAAAACAAAACTTACCATCGACAGAGGTCATTACGGGCGGTATTGGGCTCAAAGGTAGGGGGAAGGTATGGTGGTTTTGATGAGGAAAGTAATAGGGGAGAGAAATGGAGAAGTGGGAGAACAGAAAATTTAAAGGAGTCGTGAAAGTTTCAATACGTGGACAGAGAATTGTATGTGAGTGAATGTGTGAGTTTTTACTATGGAGAATTTCATATGGGTATGTCTAACATATTATTATAAGGGGGATATGGCAGCCATACATGGAGTGTTGTTGTCAGGCACTAAACAGAAAAGTATGCAGAACCCACATTCGGGTTGCCTAGACAACGGATTCAGGGGTGGACACTTTGCTTATGTTTCAGGTGAAGCCATCAACATGAAACTGTGGATATGCTCATATCTACACTTGTCAGACGGATATATACTCCAGAAAAAACTTGAGTACTTAACCCCGCTAACGTTTGATTAGTGCTTTCCTACCTGTTCACGCTGGGGTTTCTTTATAAACTTGTTCCAGTCTTTAACCAGACCACCAACGTATTGCCAGTTCAGAATGAAAATTTGTTTAATTTAATAAATAGTTTTATATATCGAGCCCACACTTTTTTCCTGCCAATAACAAAGGTTTACTTTCGATGGAGCAACGGTATCATAGACTGCGGCGCGCAATCTACATACGTATGTACCAATGGCGGTGAAGATAGTTGTTCTGGCGTGCTAGAACTACTCTTTGTATTTTCTGGTTCGAGTAGATGAGAGCTATAGTGATTTCTTAGTGTTGTTTTGCGTGTGAATGCACGCTCACAACCGGGGTAGTCACACATGTACGGTCGGTACCCTGTGTGCACGCGGCGATGCCGCGCTAGTGATGACGAGTCACTAAACGACTTGTTGCATAAATCACACTTGTGTGGTTTTTCGCCTGTGTGAACGCGCATGTGCACCGTCAGTGCCGATCGCTGAATAAACTGCTTTTCACACACGCCGCACACGTTTGGTCTAATACCGGTGTGGATGTGACTGTGCCGTACAAGGTCCGACTTACGCGAAAATATTTTGGCACACGATTCACAGCGAAACTTTTTTGAATCCACATCATGGTTAAGAATAGAATTGAGGTCCATAATAGAAATAACTTAAATGAGATAACTAGTAATAATGAATGCTAACAGAAATCTAGTGAACTGTTGGCCGTTAACAAACTGTAAGAAGAAACAGAGTAAATCGTGAAATCTGGCAAGATGACTGCAGTCATAAAAATAATTGATTAATAAATAAAATATATATTAGACAAAAAAAAAAAAAAAAAAAAAACAGGTTAAGTTCTTCTCGTAATTTTGTGTAGTTTCATGTTCTTTATATATCTGTTTTTTTTTTACTTCCATTAGACTTTTTTTTTTTTTTAAAAAAAAAAAAGAATCCTATGAAGTACTTCGGTAACTACTTTTCTACTCTTGATCCGTTTTTTTAATAATAAATAATAATAATAATAATAATAATAATAATATAATAATAATAATAATAATAATAATAATAATAATAATA